>NQII01001306.1:912806-950666 GCA_002778355.1 Clitarchus hookeri
ACTACGGAACTCCACGATTCTCTCCCCCCACTCACCCATTCCTTTTCATCGAAGAAAACGTCACGTCATTGATCGGCAACTTGTCACGTTCTTATCCACCTCGCGATGAATGTCCGAAGTTCTGCGGACGAACCTGAACTGCTGTGAATCAGTGTCGTTAGAAGAAGTTCTCTTTATCCGATAGGAATACGCAGTGCTTCAGTTCAAACATACATAGGTTTAATTGTGCATGACTTAAAGAATATTCGAATAACCCCAAGTTGGTCCACTCGCCTGATGCTGGAGCTAACTGAAATCGATTGACATCGGTAATATCGGGCGCCTTTCTCATTTAGTTCTCCGTTACCGCGAACCGATTAACTTCGTGGAAACAGCAAGCGAGTGGGAAGTTGCGATGGCACGGATTGTAGTGGACACCTGCGCATCAGAATCTCGTACACTCCTCTGCGCGCCTAGCGATGCTTACGTGTGCTCAAACAGAATGGCAATCGCGCCGCTCAAAATGCACGAGATTAGTTAAGTGTTTGCGTTAGCATATAACATCGGCCCAACATTAATTTAATGTTGGTTGCAACTGAAATACAACATTTGTCCAACATAATGTTAGGATTGTGTGCACAATTAAGTGTAGAGTGTGTATATTTCCGAAATGCATCCACCCAGTCACTTACCAGCTAAAGATGTATTAATATGTTTTGGCGGTGGTAATGTGTTGGCAAGAGATGTTATTGCTTACATAATTCCACCCAATAAGCAACATTCTGACAAAATTGGATACCAATGTTTTAAATACATTTTACCCACTAACTGAAAATTGAAAAACCTTGTGTTATACCTATCAGTACTAATTACTTTTCGCGACATATTATGATGTAAAAATTACCTTGGGGGTAGTTTCATTCGAAAATACGTCCTTGAACTTATCAGCACGATTCGCAAAACTACTGTGACTGCTTTAGATATCTGAAGCAATAAGCGTACATACACTGAAGAGCCAAAAAAAAAAACGGGTATAGGCGAACGTATGCAAATAACAGAGGTGTGGAACCAATCATAGTAACGCGATGCGGTCGGCAGCTAGATAGGTTACTGCTGCTACAATGGCAGGTTATCAAAATTTAAGTGAATTTGAACGTGGTGTTATAGTCGGCGCACGAGAGATGGGACATAGCATCTCCGAGGTAGCGATAACATTTGGATGTTCGCGTACGACCATTTCACGAGTGTACCGTGAATATCGGGAATCCGGTAAAACATCACATATTCGACATCGCTGCGGCCGGAAAAAGATCGCGAAAGAAAGCGACAAACCACGACTGACGAGAATCATTAAACGTGACAGACGTGCAACCCTTTCTCAAACTGTCGCAGTTTGGATTTGTGGACTGCCCTGCAGGATTCATGGTGTGAATTGCCTACTGCATACCTTCAGACATAAGTCGAGTCCATGCCACGTTGCGTCGTCTTGCGGCATTTCTGTGCGCTCGTAAGGGAGGAGGGGAGGGGGTGGAGCCCTACATGATATTAGGCAGGCGTATTAGTTTTTTTGGCTCTTCAGTGTAATACCACTGCAGTTCAATACACTGTGTTATATAAATTAAATCAATTTAAATCAAATTTTACTACTATGAAATGAATTTACAACCTGCCAGTTACAACAGTATATTTCCCAACCAAAGACCAATTCATTACAAAAAAAAACAGTTTTATTTGTTAACAACATTTGTGCTATAAAACCTGAAATATTTAAATAATAAAATGAATAACATATTCTTTTATTTACCAAATATTACTAATAGTCTATGCCGTCGTAACGTCTGCAATGCAATGTTCGCACAACATAAAAAAATGTACCCATCATCAACATTGTCTCAACACATAAGGAACAAAATACAGTTCAAAGAAAACTGTATTTGTTTAGTCTTCATTTACTGTGCGTATTAATGTGTTTTTTCATTTAAAACTATTATTTTCTACTAGTTAATTTATGTTGGTTGTCGAGCGTTGGCCCGACAAATGTTTACATACTAAATGCCGCCGACAGTATGTTTTCCAACAAGTAACCAACACATCACCAACGAAGAAAACTTTAAATAAGACATGGTTAGTCTGTTAACAATCATACGAAATTATAGTGTTATTTCAACATAAATACATAAAATACCACTGCTGGCAAAATATTGGTTACAAAATGTTGCCCCAGCAAATGTTTACATAACATATGCCAGCAGTAGGTTTCTCGACAACTAACCAACCTTTTATTACCAGCCTACAATTTTAAATGAGACGTGGTTTTTTTTATTAGAAACTTTACTTTAAAATAACTATACAAAATTATAGTGAAATCAGTAATATTGCGATTTCCTTTGTTGGCATAATTTTGGTAACGCAATGTTGGCCAAACAAAAGCTTGAATACAAAATGCAAACAGTATGGTTTCCAACAAATACATGACCAACAAAGTCAATTTTAAATCTAACATGGTTTCTGTTGCAAAAAATAGCTTTTAATTAAACATACAAAATTATTTTTTAATATAGTTATAAATATGGTGATTACCATTGTTGGCACAATGTCAATTACACAACATTGGCACAAATTAACAATTAGTACCAATTACCAACCTTTGAGTATCCAACATCCATAAAACATGTAACTAACTGAACATATTTTAAAGATAAATACGAGGGCAAATCAATAAATAAGTTACACTTCCACGTTATGGCCATGTATGAATCCACCTATACATAGGCAACACGGCTATGACAACATCCAATGTAAGTTCACTTTTCCACATAGTCCCGAAGAGACTGTAAACATTTCTCGGAACGGTCAACCAACTTTTCGATTCCGGATGCGTAGGCATCTCCTCCAGGGCTACGTAACCACCCGTAAACATCTGCTTTCATCTCCTTATCGTCGATCCGGTTGCGTAAAGTAATTAAAGAGAAGCGCCGGGGAAAATTGAGCGCCGGTGTGATTTTGTTGCACGATAACGCAACACCTCACACGGCCCGCCAAACGTCCGAACTGCTGCAGCGATTCAAGTGGGAGGTATGGCAAAATCCTCCATACAGTCCAGACTTAGCGCCATGCGATTTTCATGTTTTCGGTAAGCTGAAAAAGGATATCAGTGGACGACGATTCCACAACGATGAGGAGGTGAAAGCAGCTGTTTCCGGGTGGTTACATAACGCTGGAGGAGATGCCTACGCATCCGGAATCGAAAAGTTGGTTGACCGTTCCGAGAAATGTTTACAGTGTCTTGGGAACTATGTGGAAAAGTGAACTTACATTATATGTTGTCATAGCCGTGTTGCCTATGTATAGGTGGTTTCATACATGGCNAAAGTGAACTTACATTATATGTTGTCATAGCCGTGTTGCCTATGTATAGGTGGTTTCATACATGGCCATAACGTGGCATTGTAACTTATTTATTGATTTGCCCTCGTATCTATGGATATGAAGAAATTTCATATTATATAAAATACAAGGAAGTGCATTGTTTTCATTCGAAAACATCTTTTCATAATTTTAATTTCGGCCAACGATGGTTGCCCAACGTTTACCTAACAGAAAAATACACACATATTTCCAAAATTGTGTTTACTTACTGGTTACTAACCATCAACCAACTATTTAACCTCGTTATAATATGTGTGCTGCAGCCCGAAGACTAATCGAAGGATATTTTGCATGCTAAACTAACCTAATGGTATTTATGCATTCCGCGTGCATACCCCCCGTCTACCCAACACATCGTAGAGGCTAAGCGCAGGAGGTTGCTGCTAAAGTTATGCTAAATACAAAATAGNACCCCCCGTCTACCCAACACATCGTAGAGGCTAAGCGCAGGAGGTTGCTGCTAAAGTTATGCTAAATACAAAATAGCATTTTATATGCCTTTTCTTGTATATTTTATAAGCCTTGAGTGGTAACCATTTCGGCTCTTTATACCTTGGGATCATTACTTGCCTTTCATTCGATACATTCAATAACCGTCTGAGAAATTCAGCACTATTTAAAAAAAGTCATCCGAAGTTGTGCGCAGTTTTGTTTCCACTCCGGCTTCCAAAGTAATAANTGCGCAGTTTTGTTTCCACTCCGGCTTCCAAAGTAATAATTTTTGTACTCTCTCTTACCTAACTCGTGCAGTCCTTTGAAATTAATCTTCCAGGAAACGAGTCTGTGAACGCCTTCACGAATAGGGTCGCCACGATGGCGCTGCCAGACGGAACGGAGACTTGTTAATAAACCCCGACCACGAACGCAAAGCTCTATATTATCTACATACATTAATTAAGTCATTACAAGAGTGAACACTGCCACGTTAACCAACGAAGGCAGGCGACATTGTATTAACAAATTTGAAATTTACAGGTTGGTTAAACCGCCAGGCAGACGTTTCGTTTCTGACATCATCCGCTAGGAAGCGTAGCAGTAGATCGTCTCATTTCTCTTGTTGCTTCTAGAAGCGTCGGTGTCGTGCTGTTATCAATTGTAAAAACGTTTAAGTGAACTCAAAAAATCCTGGGGGGAACTGGGATTCGATCCGACTACCTATAATTTGAATAACTACGAAGCTTTGTTTATATCACGCGAAATGAAACCTGAAAGTATTAACACGCTTGTTGTTTTCTGTCCACAGCTGGTGCCCAGGGGAGGTGGACCTTCTTCGGCGGCTACCAGGTGCTCCTTCTGATAGCTCTGCTGTCCAGGTAGAGAGCTGTATCGTCGGGGAGGCAGGGAGAAATACGCCGACTCCTCCTCGTCTGGTGCTTGCGTGTGCATGAACGTCGGAACTATTAACAGAGAAAGAGAGGGAGTGCGTGACTTCGGAAGGGCAGAATGGAAGTTCGGACCTTCCACGCGGAAGAGTGATAGGATGGTAGGAAACGCCTTTCTGATGAAGACTTTTGGCGTTTTGACCACCCCGCGCGCTCGTCAGCAAACAAAAGAGGGAAGGACAATGTGATTTGGCTGGACAGTACCCTTAGCTGTGGCGAGTAGCAGGATGGGACTTGAACACCCCACCGCCTCGTAGATGGAAATTAAAGTGGTTGCGTGTGGTGAATCACCTCCTCAAAAAACTGCGCGTCCTTCCATTGGACAGGGTTGCTCCAGTGCAGCGAAAAACTGACCTGAAAGGCGCGTGACTCCAGGACCTGCGGCATGTTCAAGTGCATTTTGTTTGCTTCAGTCCACTGAGATATAAAATTGTATACGGGCTTAGGAGAGAAAAAATACAAGTATATACCAAGAAAGCAGGAGACATATATTTTCAACCTGTCGCAAATTTTTTGAGCCAGGATTTGCACTAGAAAAAACTATAAAAGTGTGTTTTGTTTAAATGTCACCTCACTAATGTAATTATGTTAGCACTGAATGATATGGTATTTTTTTTATTTATTAACTATGCATTAAGTTAAAAGTTAAAAAGCAAAATGGTAAGATGTTTCAGTTTTATTCAAGTTTGCTGATCAGTTTGTAAAGTTGACAGTTAGCTTAAAGCAACGTACTATCTTATGTCGAGTCAGAATTGTGAGAGATGTAAAACACCGTCACACCAAAAGGCAGTTAAATAATTTCACGTTTTCTAAATTGGCCTATTACTTGCAATGAAAAACCATTATTTGAAAAATTATTTCATCAGAAAACTATAGGAATTAAATTTTTTAAAAACCAATGATCAAAGGTTACCGAAACTAAAGGCAGAAGGATTATAACGTCAAAGTTGTTAGCTATGTTGCGTCATTTCATGAAAAAGGAAATATCACATATTATTTAATATCACATCGCATAAAGATATGCTTCAGTTTAAAATAAACATCAACATTAATTCTTATTTTCTTACATAGAAACACTTTATAAATTTTGTCTCAAACTTGGTTGTTAGTCTTTCTCCAGCAGCAAAGTACATGTCATGATCGATCAATATGCAGTGTAAGAGATATCGTACATATGAAAATGTCTCTTTTTTTTTGTATTTTTGGTAAATGGTCAATGTCAAATCTGTGTGGTTGTTCCTAAAATACAAATATTGTTATTAATATTAAATGTTGACGCGCTTACAAAATCTGTGTCTGCAAAACGAACCTCACAAAACTATGTAAAATAACTAGGGCTAGCTAAACTACTTTACACTGACTGAGACCACTCGATATGTATTTTTGCGATGTTGTAATTGAAACTGAAAATGTGGCCAAATTGTGTGTATACACTGAGTGATACTCCGATGCAATTACATGATTCAAAGGGTAATTTAAAAATATTACACAAGCATTTTGCAAATATGAGCTCAAAATTGATAACGATTGTACTGTACAATCTTATATTTGTTGTAACTGTCAAACGAAGTTATGTATGGAAATAAATTGTATATGATATATATTAAAAATAAAAAAGTGCTTCAAATAATCTAGTAAAATATTGTATTATCATAATATTGTTTATAATGTTATGTTACAGATGTACCAATATGGAGATAGAAATTAAAAAGTGCCCTATTAAAGGCAAAAATTTTATGGTGTACATTATTATACCCCTTTTAACTTTATCAATCCGAGCAGCTTTATGGTTGACAAACATGCCTGTAACGTGATGGGGAGAAGTGTTTACTTGTTATGTTCACTTTTTCCAATTTGGATAACGTATTTATTAATTATCCTTATAAGTTTCCATTTGCAGCTGCGGCGCAACGGAAGTCAGATTTAATTGGAAAGAAGAAGCGAGGATTCTTTAACATTACTTTCAGATGCTTCAAAGTTATTTCTAAAAATAAATCGTACAATGCATGGTTAGATGGGCTTATCTGCGACTTTTTCCAAAATCTCTCTCCGATTCCTGGGCTTTATCGTTACTTCCTGCTAAAAATATTCTATATCCTTATTTTCTCACCTTGCACATACATTTCACGGTTTATTAGAAAAGTCCATATTTTCAATTTCGGAATTATATGATTTTATTTATGGCATCGATATGGTTTTATATTTTCGCCTGCTGTATCAAAACATTTACTTTGAAAAATTCTGAAATTTTTCGGCCTAATTCACATATTCCCTTTCAGACTACAATGTTTGAAAACAGTATACACAAAGGGATGGCACCAAACTAATGCCTTCTCTTTGATAAATAAAAGTTGGAGAAATGATTGTCTAATTGGATGAATCTCGATGGCATTAGCCGAAAACCTGAAGCTGTTCATTTGTTAAACACCTTTATGAAACTAATTGACACTGATTCTCTTGAACCTACCAAATTTAACAGTGGTATTTCTTTCGTTAGTATAAGCAACAATAAGTTAGAACGTAGGACACAAACCGAGGTCTGTGAACAGTTCTAACTATAATACGACTATTATTTTAGACCAAACGAAATACATTTATTCTACGTTTTCGTTTTTGCTTAATTGAAAATAAGCATAAATACCTGTACAAAAAAAACTTTTCATTTATTCTTAATTTACGATTTTTTTTCCAGTAAATACACATATTGTGCAGTTAGTGAAGTATAAACTCTCTTTTCATTCTCTTTTCTTTAAAATGAATTTTTAAAGGTTCGAACTATGTTTTATTAAAACTGCAATTTATGTAATAAAATTTTCTACGATGACGTGAAACTTTAAATTATATGATCGTGGATCATATAGTAAACTGCTGATAGACATGCAATTCAATAAGCATATACATTATAAGTGATACATAAATAGAGTAAACTAAGAAGTTCATCTCATTTAAATCATAAATGATCATACTATAATTTTAATCACACGGACTGGGAGAGTAATACAAAATAAAAAGTAAGCCTATGTGGCCTAACTAACGTATTAAAATCTATCTGTATCTCACACCCAACCTAATTGTGTGATCTGAAAGGCATTGCCACTAACTAAGTCGTTAAAATATATATAACGAAATAATTAATTCCCCTTCAAATAAACGCTTCAATTGCGTTTACTATCTCTGGATTGTAAATATTTCGTTGTCACTGCTGTAATTTCAATGTATTTTATATATTTGTATATTATATTATACAAGCTGAACTACCCGGCGTTGCCCGGGTATAATTTTTGCAAGTGCTACATTATAACTAAGTATGTCGTGGCAGTAGTCTAAAATTGTTGGATTCCGCATGCATAATTTCTTTAACATGACTTTATGTTGATAAATATCAAATGAAATAAATGCACCAGATATTCTACAAAGTTGGTGTTTAATGAAAGCACATCATTCATACGCATTGTCTTAACCCATCGAAAGTAAGCATCCACGTATACAAACCGGTCATGACATGACTTTAATCATGAGTCTTTTAATAATCTACANCCCATCGAAAGTAAGCATCCACGTATACAAACCGGTCATGACATGACTTTAATCATGAGTCTTTTAATAATCTACAAATATAGGTTTTTCAGTAAATAGTAATACCTTACTGAATATAACCTTAACTTCAAACCACAGTGTCAGAAAGAGACTAATAAATATTTAAATCAATACAACAGGAAGAGTATTTTATTTAAAAATAGACAACTTGATATTTACTGAATAAGGTTCACTGTCACAACAGCATACAACCCCTAATTGGCACTATTATATAATATTATATTCGAAGTATGGCAAATAAGAAGAATTTTTTATAGAGTACACGTATCTGAATACCTTTAAGTAAACATAAATGTGCTCCATTATGAAATTACATAGGGCACAAAAAAGGACATGGCGAAATCATAACCTCAAAATCAAGGGGCACACAACGATAGAACTACAACTCAACTGTAGAAAGAAAGTACTTCAAAGACAACTGAGGAGTGGGTTATACGGTACTGCCTAAGTAAATACAAAAATTAACTACAAAAAATATCACTATGTTGTGTTGGCAGACAGCGCATGGCGTCCCTTGCCTGTTTTATTTTTAATACAGGCAAACGTTTCCTGGGCAATTGTATTGATTGCTTCATTGACATAGACGGCTGTGATACCACCATCAAAACGGCAAAATGTAACCAAGCACATGTTTCTAAAGTTTCTGAAGTGAAAAACTACAGGATCGATTATTGAAAATTTACGCGGTGCATAAGTAGCAAAGTAAATATTCTGTTAAAATGCCGAAGCATGTAAGACCGTAGAAACTGGACTTTGGGTATCTTCGGCAAGGAAATATTTTCTTTATTCGATTTACGCAAAGTCTGCTCAAAATCGCGAGTTTTCCAAAAAGTATAATAAACTGAGAAAGAAACAGGAACAGTTCAGATTGTACATCCGCCTACAGCGCAGTACTTAAAGTATCATTGAATTTAGCCTCAGGAAGGGATGGAAGCCTTAAATGAGAGCTACAAAACCGTTTTTTTCGATGAGTTTGGCCTAATAGTGGACCGGAGACAATTTTTGCCTACACATAATTTTAATTTGGGTACTGTAGGGTGTCCCTGCCAAATTTGGTACATATCCATCGAACGATGTTGAGCTGCATAGAGAAAAAACATATATAAATAAAAACTTTTACATTTATAAATATGTTTAGATTTTATATTATGGGTTACATATTGTCACAAGTTTCCTAGGGTGTTTATAAATAAAAATATGTAATTAAATTAATTTTAATTTATATACGATACTATAAAAATACTCACAGCCATTATTTACAAAATAGAACTGTCAAACGCTATTATTAACATTTATTATTCCTATCAGCGCAATTTTTATGTCAATATCAATTATAGTTAAAGTAGTTTTCACTGTCTTTCTACTAGACACAGTCACTAAATNAGCGCAATTTTTATGTCAATATCAATTATAGTTAAAGTAGTTTTCACTGTCTTTCTACTAGACACAGTCACTAAAAATGACCTTAATAATGACACATATACGATCAAAATATCCACTGTCATACATCCACATAATTTCAAATTTCCTCCTTTAACACATCAAAGTTCCACATTTTTACAGTCCAGCCAGTCTTTAAAACTCAGTCTCTGTTCCCCCAATGGTCGTACACTGCACTCGCTGGTCACTGTGCCAACGCCCGTCTTCCCGATGATCACATCCTGCACTCGCCNAGCGCAATTTTTATGTCAATATCAATTATAGTTAAAGTAGTTTTCACTGTCTTTCTACTAGACACAGTCACTAAATATGACCTTAATAATGACACATATACGATCAAAATATCCACTGTCATACATCCACATAATTTCAAATTTCCTCCTTTAACACATCAAAGTTCCACATTTTTACAGTCCAGCCAGTCTTTAAAACTCAGTCTCTGTTCTCCCAATGGTCGTACACTGCACTCGCTGGTCACTGTGCCAACGCCCGTCTTCCCGATGATCACATCCTGCACTCGCCGTCGATGATTGCTCACACCCTGCACTAATGGCTATTCACGTCTGCGGACACAGAGGCACGCAGCAGCTTATACAGCTGAGGAAACATGGCCCAGAGGCTTCTTCGCGCCTCAAGTCACGCCGAGCGAAGTGATGGACAGAAAATTCGTTCAATGGTTCCCAAGTCATTTANAGGCTTCTTCGCGCCTCAAGTCACGCCGAGCGAAGTGATGGACAGAAAATTCGTTCAATGGTTCCCAAGTCATTTAGTCTTCCAGAGACGGTAGTGAAGTCAGTACTGTTATCGCGGCCTGGTACCAATGATATCCTGGGGAAGATAACGCTAAGATGAAAGGGTACGGACGCGATGTAGCAATGCGTGACGGTAAAATTTAAATTAGTATAAAAATAATGGGTAGTTGTTTGTTTATGGTGAGTCTGGGCCAATGTATTTGAAATGGTAGCTGTGTGGCTGTGGCTGTGGCTGTGGCTGGCGGTATTCAACTCGACTCGGGGGTGCTCGGAAGCTGTAGACTCAGGATTGATAACGTATCCGTAGGTGCTCGGCAGTTATGCCAAGTAATTCTTCAAGCATATGATTGCTTCTGGTAGCCATATTGGTATTATAGGCATATGTTATGTGCAGACGTAAATATTTTTGTTTTTTTCGATGTTATTTTCTTTTAATTCAAATTAAGCATCACATATTAAATTATGCAGAGTATAAAGAATTTTTCATTCATCTATATCATTCCCCAGTATATTCCTCAATGTTATTCCTCAATTTATGGGGTACAAATGCTATAGTTTCCATCATTTCGTGGTAGAGTGCACTGCTTACTCATGTTTTCAGCATTTTTTCCTATAGTACACTGATGAGGAAAAACGATGACGTCACATTGCTTGCTCGTGATTGGCTGTTGGTCACGTGATATCTCGGGCTCTGGGGATATATATAAGGCAGGCAGATTAGCGCATCGTCTCAGTTCTTCGTCTTTTGTGAAAGGTGATCGATCGTTTTCACCTCCTTAGCGTTCAATTCGGTTAGCTTTTTGTTTATGTTCGGCTCTTACATTAAATTTTGAGAGAAATATCCAGCGAACCTGTAATTATGCGTTTATTCGATATTCGATGGTGAATTGGCTTTAAATTATTAGAAAAATAGAAATTTAAATATACCCCGCAGAGATCAAGATGAAGCGTGCATTTAACGGAGTGTCTGCGTGCGGCGTGCCAACTTCATCTTTAGCCATACCAGCGATGACTCCAGATGAGCTCCCTACATCGCCATCGATGCCATTTGCTGTATCCTCGACAGCATCTTCAATTACATCGCTGCCATCTACTGGGCCATTAAGACATTACCGACGTTGCTTCTGAAATAAAACATTCATATTCATCCACGATGCTCGAAGGCACGAAAAGTATGAATGTGAGAAGAATGCAGATCGAGTGGCATATAATTGTAGAAATTGTGGATTGTCTTTTGCTAGAAACGATAGTTTGCATAGGCATTCGGAAACCTGTGCAGATGTTGTACCTTCACTTAACAATATCCATCATTTACAGTCTCCTTCATCTCAGCATACGAGTGTACTTCCCACATAACCAAGGGTCCAGGATGAGCATCCACCATCGTACCGGCAACCATCACGCCCAAGAATCGTGGCAGGGTCTGGGTTTGTTAATTACAATGCTTTCATGAAAGATGAAACGGCTTTCTGGTGCAATCTAAAGTCATATTTCGCTTTAAACGAGGATGGCTTATCAATATATATGTATGCGTGTGTATATTTTTCACTTGCATGTCAAAAAAAAATATTGTTGAGCAACTCACGAAAGAAGAATGGGAGCAGGTCCCAATTAAATATAATATGTGTGTGGCTTGACTCCTTTCGACGAGAGTAAGGACCAAAGAGCATCCTAAACTTCGAATGTACATGTGTTTGAGACTGATGAAATCGAAAAGGTTGTAACATTCTGTATCTAAAAATATGCGAAGAGGAAGAAACGTACAAAGAACATGGTTCTGGATGGACACTGTCGAAAGTTAATCACCTGCAGTTGCATATAAACAAGCTGGACACCCTTCGCGCCTCATCTTTTATCGAACTGCCTGCAAGGATCTATAATAGGAAAGCTGTGATTAACTCACAAAACACCAGCGAAAACATGTGCTTTAAATGGGCCATTATGGCATGTTATATGGAAGGCGACCACCTTTATCGTGTCGACAACCGCTATCACAAACTGGAAACAAAATATGATTTTTCAGGGCTAGAGTTCCCTACACCACTGAGACAAATAAAAATTTTCCAGAAGAACAACCCTGCTGTTTCGGTCAATGTTTACTCACTCTATGGCGATGTGAAGATTGTGCTCATACGTGTGGTGGAAGAAGAAGAGCAAGACCATTTCGACCTGCTGCTGCTGACCACAGAGCAAAATGGGCAATATTGTTGTGTAAAAAGTGTTGAGCGTTTTGGAGGTTGTATCTAAATCGGTGGGATCGAGATGAAAATTTATTTTTGCTCGACTGTATCGTAAGGTGGTGGTACCAAACTAGACTCGCCTTCGGGAGGACCTGGGCTCGATTCTGAGTGCAGCCTTTCTGCTTTCTATGAATTTTGGAAATAACTCCAGGCTTATACTGGAGTTGCAAGTTGCCTTGGCTGATTCTAACAACTTTAGGCAGTGTCTTGCGTGGGATACGCTAGTGTCACGCAAGTAGCAGCCCCCGCAAGTTTCACGCATCAACTGTCGTACGTAGGAGCTGCTATATCGAGAGTCATGTACCACCAGTTTGCCCCAACGTATAGTTAAATAAAGTTATGGAAAGTTTACTGCCGCTAAACATTAGCTGCGAATGTAGGCCTACATTAATTGCCAGAAATAAGCGCACAAGAAAAGAAATACACAAACGCTATTGGTAAATACACTACTTTGGTGAATTATATCATTTTAGTTGTAGTTATAAAAGTCTCCAAAGTCTGTTACAAGGATATTAGTTATGATAACTTTTGCCTTTAATAACTTACACCTCTTACGAGTTTCTACGATATTCAACTCATAACAAATATTTCCACTCTCCAGTTTCAGTGTTTCTCTGACGTTGACGTCAGTGATGCCTGTTGATGCGCGAAGAATACTTAATTATTCCAAATTGGTTTTTGATCCTCGTTGCAGCTGGTTGACGCTAGCGTACGCGTGCCGCCATTTGCTGCTGTCGCAGAACACTATCATTGGTAATATTATATTTTAATTGGGTTGCTTAAAGCTGACGCACGAAATTTAATCCAACGAAGGACACGGCCTTGTAGCTGGGTCGCTCCTGTGCCCCTGTTGTCGACGGAACTTTAATCTCTAACAATGTGTCGCTAGCGCCCCTGGCAGCCATTTACAACAATACTTACAGTACACGATGACATTCTCTGCTTAAAGACACGGAATATTTTTCTATCAGTTTCTTGCCATTCACTATGGTAATCATAAGATTTTTATTTTACAGCACACTGAAAATAAATCAGTTTCCTCAGAATTTTATAAATAATTTCTCTTTTACTTATTTAAACCATTTTTTTTAAATATCACATGTATTCTTTGCCGTATTATTTGCAGTTGTTAAATGCACATATCATACACTTCTATAAAATATTATTTTCATAATAGGAATGACTTTCCGTGTTACTCTTTTTATGGAATAAAATTCCAACAAAATATCAGTCACAAAAATTTAAAGATTTACTGTGGGGTTGAAAGAACGAGTATGCCATTAAATATTGTGCTGGATTCTGAGAGCAAATCTGTCATAGATACACTTAACAAATAGTTTCAAAGCATTTTGCCAACATAAGCATAATTTTTTCATTTAAATAGCATTTATTATAATATAAGTTTTAAGAATGACTGCACAATTAAACCGAAAATTAAATCGAATCGGTTAGAAAAGAAAGGTTACATGTGACATTATGGCCCAAATTGAGTTAACCATGAATCCTTGTTCGGCATGGATAGACGCATCTTTCTGTTTANGTGACATTATGGCCCAAATTGAGTTAACCATGAATCCTTGTTCGGCATGGATAGACGCATCTTTCTGTTTAGAAAAAGTACATGTGTAATACTGGCCAGTGGGGATTTGGACTATCCAATGCCCCTATTTTGCATTGACTATGGCTGCGATTAAATTATGACATACCTGCTGTACACGTTTTCCCTCCAAATAGCTGAAGTGACAAAGGCTTAATTCATCTAGGTTATGTGAGCGTATACAAAAGTGGAAATGCCGCCTATAATTGTGCGTTGTGTGGTGTTTTAAGTGATTATTTTCAAAATGTCTGGCAGAGAAACTGATGAAACTCAATCAATTGGAAAAGAAATATCATGAAACAAACTAAGATTAATCTTAGTTTGTTTAGGCTAGGATGCTTCAAGAGTTTTATGACGTCAATAAAGCCAGTTTATTGTCATGTTTTTATTCTTCAGACTCTTAGGACACACAAGATATCTAATTTCAAGGTTTAACAGTTAAGATAGAGGCAAAACGCCGCAGGCCAAAGAAGACCCCTGTTGAGCTTACTAGGGCAGTGTCTGATGGTTCAGGAGATTAACTCCTCTCAAGCTCTATTCCCAAGAGTATTCCAAATGCTAACTGTTATGATTATTATGTTACGTACAAAGGGAAAACATGCTCGTTTTTAAGAAAGAGTTCATCGCACTACATGGTACGACAAAAAAGTGCGTAAATAAGCTATGGAATCTATTAGCAGTAAATAAATTACCTCGTCGTATGCGTGGTAAAACACGGAGCTGAAATGCTATTCCTGACGTAGTTCGTGATGCCATTCAAAACAATATAAACCAGTTTGATATAAAAAAAACACATTATGGGGGAAAAGAGAAAGTGTATCTCAATAATAGATTATGCGTAAAGGACATGCATAGAATTTTCCAAGAAGAGTATACAAATCTTGCCAAGACAGTTAATACCAATATTATCTTGAATATTTTCGTATGCATTTCTGCTATTCATTTGGGCAACCTCAAGTTGATGCATATGGTATTTATTGTGCGAGGGCCTCTCTGTGTAGCTTCGGGTGAGTGAGCGAGTGAAGATATTTTGGCGGCTCTTAACAGCGAGGTCTTGAGAGTCGATGAGTGTGATTGAGGTGATGAGTATGGTGCAGTGCTGGAATGAAGAGGCGGGGAAAACGAGACATCACCGTGAAAACCCGCCGGCCAGTGACATCGTCCAGCACGATTCCCACATGCGAAAATCCGGGAGTGACCCGGGCGGCGGTCTAACCGCTCAGCCACCGCGGCCCCTGTGAAGATTCCGGGTCCTTGCTTAAGTGATGCTGTGAAAAGAATAGTTGGTGCTGAACTGGTTCTTCATAAAAGGAGGGATAAAAGGTTTAATTCCTTAATTATATAAGCACAAGCAATCCCGATAATGACTCTGCTGTACTCTGTTTCGATTGCGTTTAGAATTTGCCACTTCCACACACATCTATTCGAGAGGTATTTTACCTTCGACAACTTTGGGTGTTTTGTATCCATAATGCTGAAACATTTAAGGCTACGTTTAACACGTATCATGAAGACGACGGAAATAAAACACCTAATGAAGTAGGTTCCTTCATCTTAAATTTATTCATAAATTAGCTGCCTGACGTGACGAGAATACTCATTACCTTTAGTGGCGGATGTGATGGAAAGAATAAGAAAAACACAGTCGTTAGGTTACTTATGAATCTTGCCGATAGTGGTCGATTTGAAAGTGGTGTTCGTCATTTTACAGTTCNAACACAGTCGTTAGGTTACTTATGAATCTTGCCGATAGTGGTCGATTTGAAAGTGGTGTTCGTCATTTTACAGTTCGCGGCCATACGTATCTACCATTCGACAGAAATTTCGGCTACATAAAACGTCTTCTCCGGCGAACAGATTGGATCAATACCCTCGCACAAATACAATGAACTAATTGTACGAGCAAGATGTACCGGCATATTTAGTGCAAGCGAGGCATGTACACAATACATTTTGTCCTTCAAAGTGTGGTGGCCTAAAAAGTATAAGAAAATTTGTTTCAGTGACGAGTACCTCCGTGCAGAAGTTCCACATGGCCAGAGGGGAACCATTTAAAGTTTACAGCTGTAAATACTTTGCTTACAGAAATAATGAAAAGNGAAGTTCCACATGGCCAGAGGGGAACCATTTAAAGTTTACAGCTGTAAATACTTTGCTTACAGAAATAATGAAAAAGGAAAAGTTATAGCCAGCCACAGGAAATGGCGTGGCTTTAGGACACACACATTTAAGCTTGCTACACAAACTGCTGTTCGTCCTCTGCCTCAGGATAAAGCCTGCACAGTGGGTTGGGTTCCAATCAACCCCAAAGAGTTAGCAGATCTGAAGAAGAAACGAAAGACTATGTGCTTGGATACAACTTCTATGATGAACTCTAAAGGTGACCAACCACAGTCAATGAAGCAAATGAACTTCGCAACGAGAATAATGGTGACGAAAGTGATGGATATTAGACCAAGCAACACTTTCTATGATTGTCTTTGAAAGTATGTCATGTTTTTCACATAGCGCACATTACTTTTACTCTCTATTAACTGTAAGCAGTAACGAGCAGATTAATTGTTATTTAAATCATGTTATTCTTTAACAGTACGCTTCTTTTAAGGAAGATTATTGATATAAAATCAGAGCTGCCTTATTATAACGAGGAGTAGTTGTGGACAGTATTTCCTTTTATTAAGCCCTCTTTCATGTTTACAACTTTTTGGGTTTTTCTTGTATTTTTCAGTTGTAAATTTTTTTTTTAATTTTCTTGACTTGTATCAGTAAACTTCTCGAATAAACACTCTTTTCAGCCTCACATTAATTTACAGCCTTTCGAAGAGTACAAAATAAGATTGAGATAATTATGGAACTTCCTTTGAGTACAGAAAGGCGATAAGTGTGAAGTTTTAACGCCCCCTTGCGTAAAACCAAAATTACAAATATATGTTTATATATATATATATATATATGTATGTATATATATTGAATGAAAACATACTTGAAGAAAAGTAGCATAAAACATACAGAAAGATTCATGTTGCTTATAAGCAGTTTTAATTGTTTTTCTCGAAAACATTATTTTGTCTCATGTACCCTTAATGTTCCAACCGATTCAATGGTATTTTCTATCCTCACCAGTGTTACAGATGACATTCACCCTGTCATATTACAGATTCGATTCTGCAGATAACGAATAAAGGCATGTCAGAATGGTTTACGGGTTTAATAAATTTTTTTGTTCTGTGGTTTTTGTGTTTGATTTATAATATCTTAAGGTAGTGACAGTTAGGCAACGTACTGGCCCCACAGGTAAAACCCTAGGGCAGTGATTGCCAAAGTTCTATGAACCGCAACCCATTAAAAAAATGCGAAAGTTCAGAACCCACTTTAATGCCTTATGCGAGAAAAGTACCGTTTCACTGTTCCACCATGTTCACATTGTATTACATACGTAACGTAAGGAAGTGAAGGGTAGTAGGATTGATAAAATAGTTTAAAAAGTTGAAGTATTAAAGAACAATTTTAATGAAAAAGATACCTAATAAAACAGCATTACACAATGCGTTATATTACTAATTTAGTTTTAAAATCATTTTGGCCGTGAGTGTTGGCCGCGGGGGTGGCAGCGCGTTGGCGGGGTCGCATTCACTGCGTTCTCTGCGTATTATTTTACGTCTGATTGACAGTTGCATTGAATGTGTGTAGGTTCTAAATTATAGCATTTATACCTCATGCATATATTTTTCGGGGCCCAACCAAATTTTAGGCTGCAACACACCAGTGGGTCACGACCCATACTTTGGTAAATACTGCCCTAGGGGGTTTAGGTCAGATGATATAGGTGGCCATGTCACTGGGTCTCCTGTTCTAATCCAGCGCTGACGGGATGTTGTGCCCAGGTACTCCCTGACAGTACGACTGAAGTGCGCTGGTGCACCGTCATGCATGTACAACATTTCTCTACGAATGAGCAGTGGTACATCGACCAGTAACTCTGGTAGTCCATTCTACAAGAATGCGAGGTATGATGCCCCATNCTACGAATGAGCAGTGGTACATCGACCAGTAACTCTGGTAGTCCATTCTACAAGAATGCGAGGTATGATGCCCCATTGAGCCGCTCAGGCAGGATGTGGGGGCCATTTAACTAGTCATCTACAATGCCTGCCCAAACATTCCGTGAGAACTGACGTTGATACTGTGATTCACGAACGGCACCGTAAAGATTGACATTTGCCCACACATGCTCATTGTGATAGTTTAATATGCCACATCTCGTTAATAGTGCTTCATCAGTAGAGAGAACGGTTTTAGAGAAACGTGCGTTTCATGCTTCCTTTCGTAGAACCATCTGACAGTACTGCAACCAAGCCAGGCGATCTGGCGAGTAAAGTGACTGTACTGGCTGTAAGTGAAATGCACGTAGTCTCTCCTGACGTAGTACGTGACTCATTGTAGATTGTGACGTGTTCAGTACAGTGGCAATACGGCGCCTGCTGATGCGTGGGTTGTCAGCTATGCAGTCCAGAACAGTGTATTTAACACCACGCAGGCGTCCACCGGCGGAATCTCTTGTTCCGCGCACACTTTCTGTTTCGCGCAAGCGACGAGTCACTGCAATGAATGTTTTTGCATTTGGTAACCATCGTGCTGGGAACGTTTCTGCACATCTCCGACGTGCTTTCGCTATATTACACAACATTTCTTCACAAGTTTAATTAATGTCACTCAGCTCCGAATTACTCCACTACATCATGAGTACTGTGTCCCGTTGCATACAAGTCAGCTCGAGTCTAAATNCGAATTACTCCACTACATCATGAGTACTGTGTCCCGTTGCATACAAGTCAGCTCGAGTCTAAATTATTAGATACTACGCTTCGTAATAGGCCCGCAGGTATAATGGGGCGCTGCATTGGCGCACATTATAACCGCTTGATCATCATAACGTTAACGTGATGTTAGTATCGGGTCAACATAACACCCTCTCGGTCTACCTACCAGGCAACAACAGTACAGCTTTTAACTACCACAAACCNATTATTAGATACTACGCTTCGTAATAGGCCCGCAGGTATAATGGGGCGCTGCATTGGCGCACATTATAACCGCTTGTTCATCATAACGTTAACGTGATGTTAGTATCGGGTCAACATAACGCCCTCTCGGTCTACCTACCAGGCAACAACAGTACAGCTTTTAACTACCACAAATCAGATATAAATTGAATAACATTTTGTCAGACAAGTGCTACGTGTTAACACCACAATGTTGTAACACTTGGTGTAATAAGACAGTAATGTTTTGATAATTAAATTTATAAGTATTTAAAATTAAAATTTTCTCTATCGATAACGTGATGGCAGCGGCTGCAATTAGATACCAATAACTACTTTAGGGATGCGTGCTTTCACTAAAAACATAACAATTACATGGACGTTTTGCCAGTAGCAATTCGTAATTTTGATGTTGCAACGATTGTAATCCACTTACTCCAGGACCCTGTTTGCATTGCTTAACAAAATTCTATGCGTCTGTGATCACTTGTTGACAAATGTTCCAAACGAGCAAATTGGTGTTTCCAATATTGCTTGTCCCAACAACGCCTAATTCTTTTGATATACTGCATTTCATTTTGCATAGCCATCATGCATTCTTACGCACACCTTTAAACATACAAATGCTGCAATCGCAGTGTCAACGAGTGTTGACAAAACGAAATTTTTTGTTGATTTTCACATTTTAAATAACATACCGTACCTAAATGTGCATTAAATCTCAGTGTTTCGAAATTAAGGACCAAAAAAGGTGATGGACCACAAGTACGTGCTGAATGGGGGATGATATTTCCACCATACTCATAATAGGTTAAATATCTCTCTTTATTATAGCAATTTTTGGAATAATGTTTCTATATATCAAATTGCTTTGGAAATATTTGGCAATGTAATTGCTTAATAAATTTTCATTGGCACTTAGATGCCACAATTTTCACTTTATTGAAAAATGCTTAAATACATTTCCACTTTATTTATTGTAAGGAATCACCTCCTGAAATTAAGACTCATTCCTGAACTTGTAAACACTGCGTTATTAAAATAAAGTCGTAAGTAGTTACAATAGACACACCTGCTGTGTTGGCGAAATTACGTAGTGATCGTCTTGTCGAATGTAATAGTGTCCAGCCATGCATAACTGGAATCTCATAAGACTTTATACTTGACCGTCTGAGTAACGGTCGAGCACCGAATAGGAAACAAACAAGATCACAGCCCATTTAATAGTGGCCAGATCGTTGGAGCCAGACGTATTGAAATGCCATCTCCGACGTCGTGTACTGTGGGTAATGAGCGAGAGTGTACCACGAGTTCATGGATTCTGGTGAAACCACCACAGTAAGGGACAATTTCCGTGGTGTACAACGTATCTATGACAAGAGTCACCGTCTGCTAGCTTGGTTGGTAACAGCAGATAGACAGGTACAGTGCAGCATGAATATCACTCGCCAAATCAATTCTCGACCACAACGACCTGTGTGTGAGCAGCCGTACCATTCAGAACCATCTCCTCGCTATGTGGCACAGAAGCCACCGCACCACCAGGACACATCTGTTAAACACACATCACAAGGCAACGTGGACGCGGAAACACTGCCATTTGACCCTATAAGCATGGAAAACGGCCGCCTGAACGGATTATTTGAGGTAGGTACACCTCGGAACCAGCTGATAGAAGAGTAAAATTGCGTCGTCAAGCACATGAAGTGATGGATCCTTCATGTCAGTGGGGTGCAGTACTTTTATTTTAAAAGTGCGTTTTCTTAAGTGCTAGAGAAAACACCCGAAGTCACACGGTTGTAACAGTTTTAGAGAGAAAGCAGTTTATTGGTGTTACTCAAAAGTTGGCTACTGCACACCTAATACCACATTTTCCATTTACATACCAAAAATAGAGCCTAATCCGTGATTTGAGTCAGATAAATAGCTACAATTCACTGAAATTCACTCGACAAGGTGATTTTAACTGGCTAATGAGAAGAATGTACATGGCACCAATCATAGACTAAAGACAAGGTAAACCGTTCTCGCTGGCTGCACACAACTAGTCCCCATGTCCCAACATTGAACTGCTTTCCTGCCAACACGTCCAGCAAAAAAGGATTTCAGGTTAGAAAACCGATAAGTAAACAAGTCATTTGGATATTTGTATACTTCCTCTAACAATTTTGGAATGCATTTTGATTAAATTAACATTAGCATTAGTTTTATATTTAAATACAAGTACTTGTGTTTTGAAAATTTAGTTATAAACAAATGCTCTCATCACTGTTGACCATGTGACTTTGACAGTTGTGTTCCTTTGGGTTAGGTCAATGTTGGTTACATACGCAGTAGACGAATCATCGGTCTACCTAAATTTTAGTTTATGGTGCCAATAACTCACGATGAGGAAATTGAGCGTGAATCGCTATTAAATCCGTAGAAGGAATACGGGGTAGAGTGCGCATGTTCCCTACGCAGCAAACAGCCACTGTGTTTCAACTTTGGGCTGCCTTTTTGGAAATATCATTATCAAAAACAACAACAATGATAGGGTTTTATGTTAGAACACTGTTCATGTAAGTAAGTTGTACGAGATGGTTGTAGATTTCCTCTAAACATGATTTAATACAAAAAATGTATATTCAAGTTAGTCTAATCATTTTATCAACATAAATGCGTGCGTCTGTCAGAAACTCAAATGTAAACAAACTCGTTCATCGCTGTTGAACGCATGACTTTAACAGCTGTATTGGGGATGGGCGAGTCAACGTTGGGAACATGCAGAGCAGACGACTATTGGTTAACCTCATAGTTATTCTTCAATAAATCTGTTGTGTATTTGTGATTCCAGCTGACCAGTTTTCTCTGATCGACAACTAAATTCCACTTAATTAGAGCAGTTTTCATTGCTTTCATTTAAGAGTGTATCTAATGTATCCATTTGAGTGTTATTAAGTAAAATTTTTGCTACGCCTTCTTTAACAAAGACTTGATCCTACCACCAACAGCGTAGCTCCCCTTCTTTGTATTACAGGAAAAGCGATGATGGTGCATTTTGTACTTTCGTTACATTATTGACGAATACGTACAAATAATAAAATGCATAAATAATATTTTGAAGGAAAAATTGTTACAGTTTAGATTCCTAGAAATGAAAATGTTTTTATCTCATTAATAATATCCATTTCAGTTATGAATATTTTAGGTCATTTCTAAAACCTATTCAATTTAATTGAAAGAGACTAGATAATATACAACATAGTAAACACAAAATTACTTATCGAGAAACACTAATAATTGAGGCTCACAGCTTGTTTTGGATGCAATCTGGAATAATTATATTCAACTTACCAAACAAACAATAAAATAGCTCAAACTTTCAGAGCACAAATCTGACACACACATATAAATAACAGTTTTGTATGGTAATATTACAAATTCAGCAGTCTTAAGATATTATCAGATCACTGTACACTGAGAAGAAGGTTTTGTTGAAACAAACAAAGTTTGTTTGGCGCAAACAAATTAATTGTTTGCATAGGGGCTATGAAATATTCTGTTGCTGAAACCTGTTCTTATTTGGTTGCCCCAAGCTAAGAATGGGTTGATGCAACTGAACATTTGTTTTGCTCTACGGACATTTGGATATTTGGTTTAATATATACGATTAAAACCCGACCGAGATTCGAACCTAGAGCGTTTCTTCCTGAGCGCTTAGCATCGAAAATCTCAGCTGAAGTGACTACTGATGATACTCGAATGTTATTATACTAATATATTTCAAATACTGGACAACTCTTGTAAATAAGTATTTCAAGTTTTACAGTTTTCCTTTTTAGTTTCCTGTTCAACTTGTTTCATTAGATGTTAGTTACATTATTAAGAATCAATAAATGCAGTGACAAACAATGTTTCTCTCATAATTGTCACAAATACAAACAAACTCTTCAGCTGTATTTTCAAACGAAGGCAATCAAATGAATGGCCAAAAAAATATATGCAGTTGATGCAACCAAATATTTTACTGAGAGTCTTATTTCTTCAAGCCCAACATATAGGTTTTGTTTATCCAAGCGTATATTTTGTTTCATAAACAAAGTTAATTTTGTTGCCTTTTCAAGTTTTGTTTACACAACATATTAATTTATTGGGGCAAATAACTATATTTTTATCCCTACAAAGAATTATGTGGTTGGCTGAAACAAGCCTGTATCTCGGTGTAACTAAAAATTAAAAAAAAAAACCATTAGGTAGTAATAATTTTATGGTATATGCATATTGTCTACAAGAAAGTCACTAAATTTAATATTCATAAAATTAATTATAAAAATTCAGAATTTAAGAGAAAAGTTACCTTAATTGGTTGAATAGAGCCACAAACCAGCTCGCATTTTTTTTTAAGAATAAGCTTAGCAACGCATTGCCTATATAAAAAGAATTAATACTAAATATGCCCTTGAGAGATAAAAATAATTAACTTCTTTGGAATGAGTATATGTAATAAAATAAGAATGTCAGACATATGTAATAAAAAATAACCTTGTGAATCTACCTTAATAGCGGATGTTTTAACTTCTCTCAACTCAGTGGCATAAAGAAAGAAAAGCGCACTTTCCTCAAAAAAGAATTTGATCTTTGCGCCGCGTGTGATGTCACGCAAATAAAACACATGGTTCTGTTTAAGTATGCCATTGTGCAGAAAGTACTGAGAAGTGAAGTCCTCAACATAGCAGTAAAGTCATCGAACACTTAGACTGAGGTGGTTGTAATGAACGACGTAACTTGAATCATGGCTTCAGAGATGCCAACTCTCGCACGAAGCAGAAGCCACTACGAGAGGAAAATGTACGGAAAATAGAATAATAAATTTCGAGATCAAGTGTAGTCCTGAAACCCAGTTCAGAAAAATGAACAAGTGAACGGACAGCCAGATATAATTNTAAATTTCGAGATCAAGTGTAGTCCTGAAACCCAGTTCAGAAAAATGAACAAGTGAACGGACAGCCAGATATAATTTTAAGAATATTCTCTACTAAATATGTGGCCATGTCAAAATATTTTGTTGAAATAGATTCCGTTAAATGTTCTGTGGCGATAAAAAATTGTTTATGTCTTATCTTGTGAATTGAAAAATTACAAGATCATCATTATGTTTGTAGTCAACTAGAATAAAAAAAGTAAAAATAATTTTATTGTATTTCTATTGTTTGAAAGTATTTTAACAAAATATTTTGTAAAACTACATAATTGTTNAGTAAAAATAATTTTATTGTATTTCTATTGTTTGAAAGTATTTTAACAAAATATTTTGTAAAACTACATAATTGTTTCGGTTTACACTGCAACAAATAGGCAGCACCAACAACCAGTTATTNAACAAATAGGCAGCACCAACAACCAGTTATTTCTAATGACCATTTGAGATCAATTTTTGAGCTACGAGAATTATCTATACAACTATTGGAGAAAATTGTAATCAGATTTCTTACTTACAAATTTCCGATCCGACATAAAAATGTTAATATCTAAAAAATGTTTTATGGAATACTACTAGATAAAGGAAAATAACATTTGGTGATAGTAAAACTTTTTTACAAAATATAAAGCCTTTGGATATCAGTAAAATATTCTGTGGTTAGTATGAATTTTCGGTACTATAATATAACGATTTGTGAAATTTTTATTTACAAAATATTTTTATTCACTGTTCAGATGGTTACTCAGTGCGTCACTATGGATTCCGTTATTGATTGCAAGCTCTGAAGTTGTCCAACTGAGCAAAACAGACGATAAGAAATATGCTTGATACGGTCACCAGTATCAAGTGAATGTAGTGGATCAGTAAGCTGTTGATAGCCGCCAAGAGAACTGATAGTTGAGCCGGTTACAATGTCTGTACTTAGGTGGAATGTCGTGTGGTACGGCTTTAAGAAACTGTGCCTACATAATCGATACACGTCCTCCTCTATGCCCTGAGTTAGTAACTGATAACAGAGTTAACTGGTCGTGCAATTGCCAAAAATTTATTTTTTGTTTATTTCATTTTGTTATAGAAGAATATCTTGAAAATCTTTTCGCGCCACATGGACATTCTAAATGAATTGCAGTACAAAACAATTAGAGAGTTATTTATTGTACAATATGAGGTTTATAAATTAATTAAACAGTACTGAGAAAGAAGAGGACGGCGGTACCTCCATAAAACTTTTATCTATAACTTTACCAATTTTGAACCACAATGCAATTCATCACTAATATTATAAACATTATTCATAAAAAATGTAACGCAAGAGTTGTCAACAAATTATATCAATAACATTTTAAAACATTAGCTCAATTTTTCAGGCATTAATCTCGATTTCAGATATGTAGTTTATCTTGCAGCAGTACCACAACCGTTAGCTTAAGGTGTTTCAAATATTTAAACGAGTGATTTTAAATCGTAGCGAAAAGAGGTACCTGAAATAAAACGTAGTCCTAAAGTACGGTCAAAGTTATGCATTCATCTTAGAGCCGTAAAATCTTTCCCTTAATGGACATTTTACGAATTAACACCTGCTAGAGTCCATTTGAAGCAAAGAGAGCGGCGATGGCGCATCATCAGTACCAACGAACAGCTTACTTCTAAAGGAATGCGCTTAGACGTTGGGTAACAGCTGCAACTATTCCACTGCCATTGAAAAAGACGAGGGTCACAGTCCACCAAATTCTAAAGGATAAATTTGCGGCATCCCTTCATTTAAGAAACGGGATCGCCGTAGGAAATATCGCCGCAAATCTTGGAGCGAGTAATGAACGATGGTCTCAGAATAACTAACTAGTGGGTGATTGAGGTGAAGCCCCTTAAGATTACCGACGTCTGCAATGACTTGATTTCGTGCTTTAATGTTACGAATCTTAAACGGTGAGTTGTAGAAATAACTCCATCGGCAAACTGCTACTTATGTCCCAGGAAGAAAAATAAGTTAAATGATACCTTAAATTTATTCTCGTTCTCAGTATGATAAATGAAACAAAGACAATTCAGCAGTATGTGAGGACATTCTTGCTACAGTTTATTCCTAAAACCTCTTTAAGTGTATGGAGAAAATGTCAAAAATTCTCCAGCTTAGTAATTCACCCATGACAACATAGAGCCCCTGTCACACTTCCACATTTCCGTCAAACTGCTTTGGATAAAATTGTTAAAAAGAACATAGGATGGTTACTATGTCTGGAAAGTGACATTTGCCTTGCTCTATTAGTTGGAAAAAGCGTCAACATTCAGATTCTGAAAAAGAGTCTAAAATATTACAAAACTGTTATCTATTACTTCCATGTTGTGTTGGAGTGCAACACAGAAAAACTTCAATTTCGAGAAAATGAAATGAAATTTAATTAAGAATTGAGATATCCGGAGGAATTAAAAATTTGGCACTATGCGATAGGTAGCCAAAATATTTATATACGTAAGTGCTCTGTCAGCAAAAAGGTAAGTACCTTCCTACACATTTGATTTACCTACAACAGCAGAGCAAAACGCTAAAATAGCTTTCGAGTATTCGAAGTCCCAGTTAAACATTATTACTTACTTCAGAAAATAAATTTCAATTAGTTTTTTTAATTAGCAATGAAACTTAGCACGTCTTCCCGTTGTCCGAATATGAGACACTATCGAAGTGACAAAAAACATTAAATCCCAATAGCAGAGTTTTCTCATGCAAGGAAACTCACTCTTCCTTCTTAAAACAATAAGTCGCTAGTACAATCAACATTTTTACCATGTATTTGACATTATTTGCTAAGAACTTAAATAATTCATACTCCACAAACACTGGCTCTTACGTGGACACAACATAATATGTACCGTGAATGTGGGGAATGCATTTCAGTTGACACACTCATTTCCTTAGGTATTCTGCTCTCGGTAAATGTGTTTCCATACTTACTATAAAACTAGTGAGAGTCTGAATCATTACAAAACAAGGGGTGTCCGTGAGATAATTTATTTTCGTAAATTTAACTGCCTTCAGCAAGAAAACCTGTTCTCCAATCTACAATATTTGGCTTCAAAGCTTAGCAGTATCAATGATATAAACTATGAGTTAATTTTTATTCGAATCCTATTCCACTCTCCAAAATAACGGCTGCTCACGCCTTCTACAGTTCTGATACTGAAAATGTCGCTGAGTTGATATTTATACTGTCTGGCAAAAACTTGATGTTGCAGTGATCAATCACATTTTAACGTTTGCTACAAACACCACTTATATTGTCACATGCTACCTACCTGTAAAAAATTTACATTTTATTTACTGCATTTTATCTCAATTTCACACTAAATGTTTATCCTGTTGGTTTTATTGAAGTAATGGAGTGGAGTGAATTGGAGAGATTTGGGTGGATCTTAACAATAAGGTCTTGAGAGCCGATGAGGGTGAAATGAGGTGATAATGGCGCAGCGTTACAATGTAAGGGTGGGGGAAACGGGAGATCCCGGAGAAAACCGGCCTACCAGCGGCATCGTCTGGCACAATTTATTGGAGTAAAGTTTTCAACTGCCATAGGTGGACAAAACAAAAGACTTGTAACATCACTCTCGTCCAGAATAATGATTGGAATATCTGCGAACAGATTGAACTTCCAGACAATGGTATGGTATGGCTTTCAAGTTCACTGAACCCCCAACAAAAGGAGATCTTAATAATTCAGCGTATTTAAAGCAGAAGTGTAACATAATATAAGAAACAGTAAATTGTATTTTATCTAAATAACAAGTGAATATAGGTGTTTTCAGTCGTAGATGAATCTTGTGGTATCATATTCACGAGACAAAGAGGTCCAGTCAATAGAGTTTCGAGAAAGTTTTTGGAATTATATGCATAATAATTTTGAAATAGAAACTAATAATGACATGGCCTGTGACAAAAGAGTACTACAAACTATATTACAGCTGACTAGCTGCTTAAATAATTAGTTGTGCTACATGCGAGAAGCAAAACAATTGCGCCACCGGCTCGGTACTTGAAAATAAATCAATTTAAATCACAATTTTTCCCTTTACTCTGTCTGTATTTAACTTTGAGGTGTAAAATATGCAATTTATTAATAGTGAAGTCGTAAGTAGATGCGCTTCTGTATAGTAATGGCATTCCTTAACTTCAAATAAAGAATATTCCATTGCACACAAGTTTGGTTTTCTGCAGAAATAAGGAGTAGTGCCACGTACACAGCCATTACGGACACCGGAGGAAACACTATAAAGTTACTTTGTCAATTTTTAAGATGAAATCTCAGAAATTTCAGAAAAAAAAGAGGTGTAGGAAATTAAACAATTCTGGCATCTACTTCCACGAGTTTAATAAAATCTACATCAATAAAACCAGGCATTAAAAAATACTTAATGTTTGGTAATGCTCTATGGTAAAGCCTTTCTTAACAATATCGACGTCATATGCAAATCTGTCTTCTAGTCTCTCCAAAGTTACAATGATACTCTTTACTGGAGTGTTGAACCTACCATGAACAACGAAAATGTTTCCTTTTACTGATGATTAAAGATTATCGAAGTATGCAATGAAATGGAGGTACCTATTGTTCGGTAGATTTCTTCAGATACAGGCAATTCCTCCCAATTAGTTTATCTATGCTAATGGATTAGGTTATTACCATCTTGTTACCTTGTTTGGAACATTAACTAATGCACAGTTATACTAGTTGTATTTTTCGTTGACATGGCGAAGGCCTACGACAATACGTGACACAATGGTGTTGTGCACTACGTGTGAATGAAGCTTTCGTGTATTCTTTTCTAACTTCATAGCATTGCAACTGAATGGTCTGGAGAGTATATACTGGCAAACAGGATGCCTCAGGTTGTTATTACGAGTTTTCTAAATTTTGTTACATTCTCTTTCAATGAACCAAAAAAGAAAAAAAATTACGCTCGTACCGCCGCATAACTGAAAAGGAGGCCAGAAACCAGATTTCTAGTTTAACAATATAGTAGTTTAACAGTGTAGCAAACACAAACAAAATGATACATTTTCCGATTTATCAAGAAAATGTGTATGTAGAGTACCTGCAGAAGTTTCGTAATATTATAATTTTGAGAGCTAACTCCGCATTCAAAGAACAACGGAGCCAGTGAATGTCAAGCTGTTGCAACATCAGAAGGGTGGGACTAGAATTTGGACAGTGGAGAGGTCTCCGCATCAGCGGGCTTGCACAGTCGGTGGAACGCCGTTGTTTGAGGAGCAGCTCCTTTCCGGTCGCAAAGAGGTCGCGGGTTTCAGTTCAGGGAAAGTCAGTCCCATTTTTCTGTCTCCGTCTGTGCTAACTCTTGTCCTCCTTCAGTCCATTCCCCGAGGCCCATGAGGCCGAGGATATGAATTCAGATACCGATGTTGTGTAGGCTGCCGTCATATTAAACTGTCATTTTTAAGGTTGTGAGTTATCAAAAAATTAATGATTTTATAATTGTACCAAACATTGTTCAACTTGTACGAATTGTATGGGATAAGATTTTTTACTAATAAAAGATTTTAAACTTTATAGTTATTTCATAATTTGATGTAAAATAAGATTTATTTCTGTTTTTCTGCAGTTTAAATAATATATACTAATTAAGTTGCACTAACGCCGTGGGCTACATTTTGTAATATATGTTATCGCCAAATAACAGTTCATGCATTCCAAAACATTGTAAATATGCAAAAAAAAATTTAAATTTAATTTATTTTAATGCATTAACTGTTATTTGATTATTACACATGTGTCACGTGGTAGCCCAAAACATAAGTTTAAGTTGTAAATTGTTTCACTTGTACATCTCAGTATTTGATATTGTGGCTGCAGCAAAACAGAAAATTTGGGATTTGACATCAAATTATGGAAAAAAAATTTAAATGTTATTTTAGTCGAGGAAAACGGAATTACATACTATGCATACAAGATAAACAATGTTGAGTACAAATATAAAATAATTATTTTTTGGTATACAACACCCTTAAACCAAAGTCTCTTCATCTAATCCTTTATCACACAACCTCGACCTCTCGCCTTCTAACAGCATTTCACTCGTAAAAATTTACTTATTAATTTGAAAGTGCCATAAATAGTATTATTTTCGTAGTCAAGATATGTGTAGCATGTCAAATCAGCTGATTTTGACACTAAACTGCCATACATGTAATAATTTTATATCGTATATGTATATTTACGATATACCATGAGATATATATTGAAAATAACGTATAAACACTCAAAAGCTTGATATGCGTAGGATCCTAGGAGACTAATCTCCGTCAAAACGATACCGAGTATGAATATAATTGACTTACTTTAATCTTCCAGGAACATTTTTAACTCGATATTTATCTGGTGTTACACAGAAAGAATTTTTCTATTTATATTGAGAAGAGGTAGAGAATCAAGATTCATGGATGTAGGTAATAAATCAGGAACGATGTCTCCGACATATGTAGTTGGAATTTATATATATATCTCTGGTGCATTTGATGGGAATGGAAGGCCACAAAATCTGAAAAGATTAAAAAACAAGACTACAGGGATTATATTTATTCAGATGTATGAGTTGCACAAATAAAGCAGAATCTGACAAGGATAAGACAACATAAGCTTAAGTACATTCACAGGAATATGCTCATAACCCTATACTTTAAAATTAAATTTAAAGTATTTTAATGTAATCCATTGAAGAGCTTTTTTAAAGGTTGCTGAAAACATTAAGGCATAATAATACACATACACATTGGGACACTAAGGCACATGAAACAGAGATATGTTACTCATTTCCACCAATGTTTCCATTCAAAAGTTTAAAAAATATTTCTTAGCACTCGGAGACACAACAATGTGTATAAAGGTGGGTTTTGTGAAAATATTCCTTAACAGAATTTATTTTAANGGTAATTTAAAATAATATTTTAATAAATTAAGAAGAAACACATTGAAATTATGTACATTACAAAATAAAATGATGTAAAACGCGACCACCATAACGTTAAGTAAAATGCGAATAATATTGATTTTACCCCATAAAAACATTAGCTTATGAGAATATGAATATTCCTGTTTGCTTATATATATTGGTAAACATAAATATCAATAATTTATAAGTAATTTATTTTCAAACCTTGCCGTTTACAAAACTGCGCAAATATTTAACCTTCAATAAAAATTAAGCATCACTCAAATTTGGGTTGCGGCAAAGAATCCACCACAACCTCCCAACCCCACTTCTGCAAATCTCTCCCAAGGAATCTTAGTTTAAGGAAGGTATTGGGGAACATTAGTTCCAAAATCACGATAAGGTAAAGACTTAATTCCGCATAAGTTTTAGCATTTAATTATGGTTTTCCTTTTCTTATGTTTTATTAATAAGCCACTCAGATTACCATTACAGTTTACGAAGATGACACAAAATGATNGGTTTTCCTTTTCTTATGTTTTATTAATAAGCCACTCAGATTACCATTACAGTTTACGAAGATGACACAAAATGATTCCATATATAATTTGCAATATGTATTCCGTAGAAAACTGACTATAAAGTTTCCCAAGACTACTAAATATTTGTGAAGAAAAGAGGAAAAAATTTAATATTGCAGGATCTAGGTGAGCGGCTCTTCAAGCCCATTTTAGTTACTTTCCTACTTGCGCACTCAACAACACACACAGTATCTCTGCCAGTCCTGAGCCTAGGATACATACGCCCCTCAAACTATAGGTTCCATAAGTAGGTAGTGCCATTGGGTAAAGATATATCTAGAGCAGACTTCCCCAAGTTAAATTTCGGACCACTCGCACACGTATTAATCTGTAGTTACTGTTATGAACACCACGTAGCGCTAGTCCATTTTCGTGGCGGCTGCTTGGGGAAGTCGGCAGCGTTGCCACTGTGACATCTACCCTCTCTCTCACTCATACACCATCTCTGTTGCTCCCAAAACCAAACTCCACAACAGTATAACGTGTTCTGAATGTCTGCTATAGTCACGAAGCTGGGAAAGACAAGATGGAGGACATCCGAGTAACTACCTCAAGCCGTATATGTCCGTTTACGAAGAGATTACGGGTTCTGTAAAACGTATATATATATATATATATATATGTAGAAAATGAAACTTAATATACGCGTTAGTAATGGGAAACGTTGCAAATTACTCACACGGTCATACTTACACAATAAACGTATTTATAAAATACGCAATAATTGTGAATTTATGTAATGTATATACAATATCACGCAGTCATTTTGTAGGCTGTTTGTTGAGCAGAATGGGTTGGTGCGCGGGTCTACGCCACATCATATTAGGCTTTAGAGTTCAAGTCTCCGTCGTGTAACGAAAATTGTTATTTTATATGCCATTGCTGTTTATAAGTTATGTTATCGTTAGAAAACGTTTATTACCATAATGTATTAGTCTAAAAGCAATAAAAAGCAACAGCATAGTTCAATCGACTAGCTGTGGTTGTTTGCTTATCAAATCGACTGGTTTCTAAAGTTGATAATTTGAGCTGCGTAGGGTAAGAAATGTTAATAGGCACACATAAAAGCCTTTAGTTAAATATTGAGATAATTTTGCCTTCTTTTCGCCTCCTAAACGTAAAAGCTTGTTATATTACGGAAAGTACAAGACAGATCACTATGCTCATTAAAGATACCGGGATGGGGGAAGGGTGGTGAATACGGGAAATATCCCCGCCCCCCCCAAATGTAAATAAAATATTCTAAACTGAAATTAAAAATATAAAAACAACATTTATTTTTTTTTAATTTAAGAAATATGTGATCCCCCTTGAACATGAAGGATATTTATAGCATTGTGTGTCTCCATATCTGTATATTGATTATAAACAAATTTAACTATTAATTTTTAAGATTGTTGCTTTAATATACTATTCAAAAATTTTACAGTATAACCATACCACCATCACCCCCCAAAAAAAGTAAATACCTGGCTTCGCCACTGTTTAAATAATTTCCTAATGTTTTAATGAGTGGCGTAAATGTCCATTGTACATACAAGTGAATAAAGCCCCTTGTTTTCCATACACAAGCAGTGCCGTTACTCATATTATTTTCCATACGTTTATATGTACTCTTACTTAGAAACCGAGATAAATGCAGTATTCAGGGAAAAGAACCAATCTTCGTACTTATGGATGCACCACAAAGCGTCTACATATAAATTTAGATTGCGTTTGTACCCCTGCCCCCCTGCGAGGGCTTTTGCCTGCCATTTACATTTTTCTATTAGCACTTTAGGGAACGTGTGGGTATAAGCTGATGCGTTCTTTCTTCTCTTCTGCTATAGAAGCTTTTAAACCTTCTGTTGTGCTCATGGGTATAACAGAAGATAGCAGAAATTGGGTATCGTGTAGTGCCGGCTTAAGAGGTTCACGCTTCTTGCATAATTTAGGCACAGGAAACTTCATAAATCGCGTTTTAAATATTGGAAGAAATGCTGTTTTGAAAATATGGTACACTATATACTGCTGGTACCTTACTACCATATTAAAATTAACACTGTTAAGTGGTAGGAAATTGCTAATAAAGAGAAGAAAAAATCCACGATGTACGAATCGAAACTAAATTTGCGGTATGAATTATCACACCTCGTTATAAAGATGATCTTACATGATATGAAATATATTTCGTTTATATAGTATAATTGTGCAAACAAAATGAGTAATCTTGAATGACACAAGTATTTATTTATTCACCAAAACATGAGGCACAGAGAACATAACTACTTTAAGGAAAATAAATAATAATTTGGTAAATATACCACAAAGTTAACACACAAGGATGCCATGCTGTCATCATTAATTCAAATTTTTTATATATTGTTCGTAAAATTTAAATTGATCGTTAGGAGACGACAAACATTCTAAAACGCATGAAATAATTTTGACACAGTGAAGATATATAAAAATANACTACTTTAAGGAAAATAAATAATAATTTGGTAAATATACCACAAAGTTAACACACAAGGATGCCATGCTGTCATCATTAATTCAAATTTTTTATATATTGTTCGTAAAATTTAAATTGATCGTTAGGAGACGACAAACATTCTAAAACGCATGAAATAATTTTGACACAGTGAAGATATATAAAAATAATATATATTTTTCTTGGTGACAACTGTACACTATGAACAGAGAAAATCATTTGATTCGACTGCGTTTAAACATATATGCACACTTTTATATAGTGTAAGCTGCGAAGTCTGAAATAAAGCTGGATTAACGACAGAAAATGTAAGTGTTAAATTATGCGTTAGTACGTGTGAAGGACAAACGATTGTGTGTTACCTCATGTGCTGGTTTCCAATAGAACTTTAGCAGGTCGTATACGTTGTAGGGATTTCCTTAGGCATTAAAATATATAGTTATACTTTATTTCTTAAGTGAAACTTGTGAGGTGACGATCACTCAGAAAACAGCAGATGGTGTTGTTGGCAGGATACGGTTATTTACAGTAATGTAAGTATAAACAGTATTTAAAAGTGTTGTGTGTCCACATGTTAACAATTATATTTGTTTACAAAAATTAGCTTTTCTGATATAAAATCTTAGCTTTAAAATATGATCTGCTTAAATATGTTTGCTATATACAAAGTTAGTTTAGGAACAAAAGTGATCATAACAGGCTTGCCGCCTGTTTCTATTGTCTACAATTAAAAATTTCAACATTATAGTAAACTGCAAATACTGAAGACGAGTTTCCATATGATAAATACGCGCTTGCTGCCAAGTTCTTAATGCATAATTATTTTCATTGTAAACTTAGCTTAACTATTAGCGATTCGCNAGTGTTGTGTGTCCACATGTTAACAATTATATTTGTTTACAAAAATTAGCTTTTCTGATATAAAATCTTAGCTTTGAAATATGATCTGCTTAAATATGTTTGCTATATACAAAGTTAGTTTAGGAACAAAAGTGATCATAACAGGCTTGCCGCCTGTTTCTATTGTCTACAATTAAAAATTTAAACATTATAGTAAGCTACAAATACTGAAGACGAGTTTCCATATGACAAATACGCGCTTGCTGCCAAGTTCTTAATGCATAATTATTTTCATTGTAAACTTAGCTTAACTATTACCGATTCGCACCGAGTCATTGCATTCAACCGATGGTTAGTATAGAANCACCGAGTCATTGCATTCAACCGATGGTTAGTATAGAAAAAAATTATATTTTGTAACGTAGTCTGAGGTAGAATACTGCGACTCTATTTGTTATGTCTTATTTTAATGCGTTCGTTAGTGTGATCATTACTGATAATAACTTCAGTGTCAAAATTCCGCACTATTATGAGTTCGAGGTTTCAGTGTAGAATATAAAATGGTGTGCTGTGTTACACTCGTGTAACTGTAGAAACACATAGCTGCCAGCTTTTTAGACAATAATCACTAATACACGTCATTATTATAAAGATGGATATTACAGAGACGGAAATTGTATTGTCGCTTTAAAACAAACATCTGTTAAAGTTGAACCTTATACGTGATCATCGATGTCCTTTTACGACAGTGTGCGTACGTTTTTCTGCTTAAGGAGATGCACACTGATACAGCCTTCGCATTCGTCTAAGTACGTAAATGTTGTACATATCTCGGGAAATGACACACGCAAGCACAAGGGGAAACGAATGTCGGTACATTTTGCACCCTAAGAGCCCACTATTTTGAAAAGGGATTTATTTGTAGTTCATCATTGTTATTCATAATATTTCTTTTTCTTAAAAGTTGTATGGAGGCATAAACTTTCGAAAACGCTAGCGATAACAGCTCTTAACAATGTATACTCTATAACCTTTAATAACATAGACGAGTCAAGATAAACATAACCAGTTTTCTTCGTGATTTTTTCATGAACATGGCGTGTCAATGAATTTAATATTAATAAGCAGGATAGTGAGAACACTGCCAAATTTTAAGAAGGCAAGACATGGATGAGTGTAAAAGTTATATTAAATTTAAAAATTTCATTTCTATTTATTCCATTATTAGTGTTAAAATAACATTTACCTCTAGGTTTTAGAAGTTGTAATAATAAATTACAAATAACTGCGTTTACTGCGTCAAATACTTATTCATTCCTGTCTTAAAAAATGTCTGTGATTGATAATAGTACCACTTTCACTGTCATGTAATGCATTTTCAGCTATATCTCCTAATGGGTTGATAATTTTGAATATATGTGCCAACGATCCAGCACATATTCAGTATTTATTTTCCTACAGAATGCTTGTTCAGAATATTATCAGCTGGCTAGTAGCTATAACGGATGCAAATAAGTATTCCTGTCGGGATGTGTCAAGTATCGAGCCGAGAGGAGTATGCTTATATACATAAGTGCATTCCTAGGTTCGGACACATACTTAATGACACTTTAATCGACAAATTTAACATACTGTATATTTGTACGAACAGTCACCTTTGTAGAAGATCACAACCCCAAACTGTAAACACTGAGTCACATTGTAGACCTTCGTGCGTCTAGCATACATTTCTTGACTTGCGGACAATCATGTCCTGTCAATTTCCTTTCACATAAGAACGAAATGTAAATAGTACAACGATGTATGACATAATTAACGAATTATGTCAAATTTGTAATTGTAAGTGCGAACAGTACTCGTATTTTATTATGAACTACTCATTATAGTAAAATAATTCTTAAGAATTTAAAACAATGATCTTTGTATATTTGTGATTAAAAAAATTTCGCATAGGTAAATAAAACCACACATTAGTTGATATTGTTGTAGATTTCAGTAAATACAAAATTCTACGAAAGAAACGAAACTTATACCATGGTCGCCACTAGTAAATCGTGAGTTGGGTATTCACAACTGAAAATAAACCTTATAACTCTTGTGAAACTGTCTCACCTTTGGCAGACCGTGAACGAACGCGTGGATGAGCCAAGGCCAGGGTGTTGAGCTACGTTTGCCGGATGCAGAACTGGCAACAACGCACAGGTGGTGAAGTGTTTCGACTGCTACCTCTAAGTCGAGAACACTAGCGTTCCTCTGCATCAGCCCAAGGACTAACAAGAAAACTGGTCACACTTTTTCATATCCCATGGCCACTCTAGTGTATATCTTGACACAAAGGTAGTGCTCTCTTCTCCACACCATTTCACGCACTTTTTCCTATCCCATGGCCACTCTAGTGTATATCTTGACACAAAGGTAGTGCTCTCTTCTCCACACCATTTCACGCACTTTTTCCTATCCCATGGCCACTCTAGTGTATATCTTGACACAATGGTAGTGCTCTCTTCTCCACACCATTTCACGCACTTTTTCCTATCCCATGGCCACTCTAGTGTATATCTTGACACAATGGTAGTGCTCCCTTCTCCACACCATTTCACGCACTTTTTCCT
>NQII01001306.1:951194-962108 GCA_002778355.1 Clitarchus hookeri
TAATATTTTTATTTTCTCGGCTAGACAACTCTCGTTTATCGCAGTGGCTGGTAAATTTAATCTCCAGTAACTGGAAACTCATTTACTCGTTGAGCGGTCATGGAGCTGAGCTCTCCCAGCGGTGCATATGTATATATATATATATATATATATATTTATATATATACACACACACACACTAGCTGTTCCCGTGGCTTCGCTCGCGTGGACTACAAAATAATTGTTTGGGTTTTTTGTAAATAAAGTCCATGCTTTTTAGACTTTTTCCTGACAACGTCTGAACATGCTTTTCAATATCAATGAGTGCAAGGTGAATAACTTCGTCACTGAATATTGCTCGCGTGGTTATAGTAACAAACTTTTAGGAAGAAATGACGGTATTTGTTAGTAGACAGACACTGAGCATAAACATAGAACAGAGCACTAACGAGGTCATTTTTTGGTTTTATAATCGCTCTTTTACATAGCCACTGGTCGTCATTTATATTTATTTGTAGGTCTGGGTAAACGCTAGCAATCAGTTCCGCATCACTCTGCACCAAATTACTAAAAACCCCCGTTTGTGACACAGAACACTCGGTATCTGTTTCTAACCTCCATTCTCCAGTTTTTAATAGTTTATCAGCATAATGTCCTGTATCAACGTCATTGTAGAGGTGCACTCTCATATTTGTTGTCAAGCTGAATTTCTTAGCATTTGCCCATAAACTTGACAANTAATAGTTTATCAGCATAATGTCCTGTATCAACGTCATTGTAGAGGTGCACTCTCATATTTGTTGTCAAGCTGAATTTCTTAGCATTTGCGCATAAACTTGACAACTTGAGACAGGCTTTGATTTCATTTGCAGGTGTGCCCCTCTGAATCACCGGTAGAGTTTGGCGGAAGTCACCAGCCAGTAATACAACCATTCCTCCTATAACGTCTGTATTGTTTAGTATATCCTGTAGAGTTCAGTTTAGGGCCTCTATCGCTTTTTTGTGTGACATTGTGCTTTCGTCCCACACTAACAACTTACATTGACGCAGCATTGTACCCCGAGCGCTATTTTTACTAAAACATTTTTCCTGAGGGAATGAGATATTTTTCGTGATATAAAGTAGGATATATCACTTCCCGGCCCTCCAACTATCTTTGTACAAAAAAAATTACGCCAATCCGTTGCTCCGTTGTGACGTGAAAGAAGGAAAAACAATCAAACAAACAAACAAACCCACTTTCGTATTTATAATATTAGTTAAGATACACACCTGACTCCTCTCCCCGCACCTAGAGCCGCATGAAATCAGAACGAAGATAGCCATGGCTGATCTAGTACCCTCTAAGGGGCTTTAAATCAATCAGACAGAAACTCCGTTCAGCTCAACACACACTCCCTTTAAGAACTTGCATGCTGCAATCTTCAAAGTATTACTTCTTGAAAGGCAGAAACGCTAACAGGCGATGAAAGTTTGGTATTTTTCGTCTTCAGACAGATGACTGAATCAGAATTTCTTCCTGCCTCTCGCAAATATCCCGTCTCANAAGTTTGGTATTTTTCGTCTTCAGACAGATGACTGAATCAGAATTTCTTCCTGCCTCTCGCAAATATCCCGTCTCGCCGACTACGAAACGAAAACTAAAACACTTTCTTATTAGAGGCAAAAATTTTACATCGATATCATGTTAAACCCAAAAAAGAGACCGATGAAAAAAGCGACGAGTTACACTCCATCAAACGGCTTAAAGCCCACTTCATNATGTTAAACCCAAAAAAGAGACCGATGAAAAAAGCGACGAGTTACACTCCATCAAACGGCTTAAAGCCCACTTCATTCTGCCCTAGATAGGAACTTTTTGTTTCGCTCTCCATGTGACTCTTCGTTCTCTCCCTTCTTCTCAGCAAATCGTCCATTATATCACGTAGTGGTCCCTACCTAAACGTAGCGAAACCAATATCGAAGCACAGAGGACATTTTTATATCTTCTACCCGCCGAATGGTAATTTCTTCGTGACTTCAAGTCCGTCACGCCGCCAACAGCATTCTTCATTATAGGGATAAAGAGGAGAAAACAGAAGCCTTCGTCGGAACGAGTAAAGCTGTTCGCGCCGCATAGAGAGGGCGGCGATCCATCCGAGCAGACGTCCTGGCAACGCAGTTGAACGGCCCATTCAATGGGACACCGCGAGGTATATACATCGTGTCCCGGGAGTCTTGTATACCACGTAACGTAGCGGTTATGGTAGCAGTTATTTTCTGATGTATAAGATTCTTAGTGATGTGACAATCATCAAATTCTTCCTCCCCTTGAAGAGAATACAGGGGTGTCCTAATCTTGGAAACAGTCCCACAGTTCCGGATGGCCAGTCCGTTACCGTAGTTCATCGACCATACTAGAGCATTTTGGTCCGTAGTTCATTTAAACCATAAATCGGTGCCTCACAACANTTACCGTAGTTCATCGACCATACTAGAGCATTTTGGTCCGTAGTTCATTTAAACCATAAATCGGTGCCTCACAACACGCCAGAAAGAAACATTTGAAGGGACGAGTGTATGTATGTGTTAAAATCAGACTTCATAAATTAATGAGGTGAAAACATAAAAACGTTACTTTTCCGGAGTGGTAAAGGGGGTGGGAGGTTTACATAAACTACAGCAAAATTACATAAAATATAATGTGTCCTTTTACAATAACCGTTATCGTACAACTGTTACACAGCACCATACAAATTATGTTACGTATGTTTACTTTTGCCATAACACATCCTCTTTGAATCATTTTCTTTATATTCCTCTTTTGATGAATAATTCCCACCTTATTTAGATTCTTTCATTTGAAATTACAAATCAATAAATTTAATTCAGAATGACTTATTATTGCATGGTACATTGGAATTCAGAGAGGACGAGAGCGTTTGGTTTGAAGGGGTTGGAGAGGTGGAGGGAAGTGGAAACACTCATTACACTATACAATTTATCACATGATAATATTTCTTGTACTGTGTTTTTTTTTTTTCCTATTTTGTTTGGAGAATTTCGTTCATCTACTAGTAACATATCCTGCCAAGGCGAAACGGCTTCAATCCCAGGCCGGGCCACTCTAGAAATTTCGCACGTGGGAATTGTGCCGGACAATGCCACTGGCCGGTGGGTTTTCTCGTGGACCTCCCATTTCCCCACTCTCTCATTCCGGCACTGCTCCATACTCACCTCAATCACCGTCATCGGCTATTAAGAGCTCGCTGTTAAGAGCCGCCCAAATCTCTTCACTCTTCACTTAGTAGTAATGTAGCAGGAGATATAAATATGATTATTTGAATTGACCCCTTCCTTTTGACGACCATTTTCGGTCTGCAATAATTCAATTTTTAGCTAAGATGGGAGGCCTCGAGCATAAAAAAATCACCGGTTAATAAAATGAGATCTTTTTAGCGGTGTTTGTTTTCTCTTCAATTTTCTTACGGTAGATTACTAAATTACGTAAATCCCCTTCCCAAAAATTTTTTAACTCCTTTTTATCCATATTGTGTAAACAAATTGTTTCCAGTGTACTTACATTTATTAAAAGGTGCTGCAATCTACTACCCAAAAATACTTTTGCTGTTGCAAATTTATGGGCACTGTTAATAACATTATTAAGATACATGGGAAGCAAGTATAAAACATCATCCTAATGATATTGCGTGTCAAACTGAAAACTTATTTAAATAATTTTTATTTTCCATATACAGGCTTAACCAAGATTGCCTGCGGGTGATATGGAGATGCTTGTACCATTTTGACCACCACATAAAATTTTAATATTTGAATTGACAAGACAACAAAATGCTTAATGCTCCATTACTTCTGTACAATTTTCCATCCACTGCCTTTTTAGCACCCAATGATACGAAAAAAATTTTTGATAAGCTATATGTGGCAACAAACACATGAATTCTGGGCAATGGACCGATGACATCGAAATAATGACGTTGGCATGGATACGTAGCTGCCAAACCTACACATATTCCTCCAGGTTTTTTATTGGTTGGTTTTGCTTGTTGACATGCGATACAACGTTTTACCTAGTCCTCCAAATTTTTACAGGTTCCTGGTCATGCAGAGAATTCTAACATACAGGAAATGTTTTTTTCACGACCTACATGTCTACTATGTAGGTCATGTCTACAATATGTATAGATCCAACTTTCATAGATCGACTATATTCATAATATGCATCCTCGATAACCTAGTAAACTGTTTATGCTTAACGACAGAATAGTTAAAAAAGTTAAAGTACCTAGTTAGTAGAGGGATTATGGACCTTTAGCATATCGGGACCTGGGTCCAATACTGTAAATATATATCACAAGAAATAAGCAAACAAAGAGCGTGTACGGAGAAAATATTGACATTAAGTCAATCACCGAGTGCCCCATCCCCTCTAAACAGCATGCGTGCCACCCTGAGCAAAATATTTGTTTGAATTTCATGTTAGAAATTATTATGTGCTGTGTACGGAAGCGTTATGCAGCTTTCTATAAAGTAATCTCTACTCGAAAAATCCAAAAAAAAGGGTAATGTAGCGAATACGCTCTTTGGTTTCTCATACATTCTGAACATTCAGAGCGTCGGAGTTGATATGATTTTTCATCACCTCCATACTTCTTTTATACCAAGCCTCACAGTTAACTTAATCCAGAAGTGGAAGTGCGAGAAGCCATCGGATTGCTTGTTGAGAGCGACGCAATACATTGAAATCGGAAGAACCATCATTAATCAATTCATAATCGATAATAAATAAATTAATAATTATATAATGTATATTACCTCTATTGAGAAAAAAAACTAAATATTCTCTTTTCTGCCCACTTGCACAAAAAGTCTTCATGCAANATGTATATTACCTCTATTGAGAAAAAAAACTAAATATTCTCTTTTCTGCCCACTTGCACAAAAAGTCTTCATGCAAAACGTAACTTGATGACAACTTTGTATTTCATAAATAATTTGTTATTATTTAGAATTGAAATTTTAATGATAATTTATATAAAAAACTAGGACATTTCTGAATTGTGTTAATGTCCGCTATTTCTTCTGTAATTTCCGTGTTCACTGTATCAGTACCAGTCAGCTGAGTCACTACGTTTAAAGTGTCATCTACGAACGTACCAAACTCGTCCTCGCTAAATATGTCAGACAAGGTGTCAACTACGGTATTTTCCGTTCGCTTGCCGTTCCGTGCACGTCTAATTTAAGCCACGAGAGTCTAACAAGCCATCTTGCCAAATGTCAGGCAGGGTTTTGAGATTTTGATGACCACCTTTGTTGTCAGTGAACAGTTTGAATTGAGCATATAACTGCGAAACGTTCCATAGTCTAAATCCCCAGTAGCAAAATTTGGTTGGGTGAAAGTTAGCCCAACGTTTGGCTTTACCATTAGGGCATCGCTGGCATATTACATTGGCTCAACGCCAAAATGTCACGCGGACCCACGTTGGCCCAAAATGAATTTTATGTTTGTTGACACCTGAAATGTAAAACATTGGCCCAACATAATGTTACGTTTGTGTGCACACTTTTAAGAGTAGTGTGTTTTTCTTTCAGAAAGGCATTCATACAGTTATTCACCAACCAAATATTTACTAACATGTTTCGATGTTGGTAATCTCTTGGCGATGTGTTAGTGTATAAATAATGTCATTCAAAAAGATTATGCCAACGTTGGTTATCAGTGATTTTAATAAATTTTAACAATAAAGTCTTTTTTGAAAATAGGCTATNAAAAGATTATGCCAACGTTGGTTATCAGTGATTTTAATAAATTTTAACAATAAAGTCTTTTTTGAAAATAGGCTACCCCTTGTAATACTATTTACTTATTACATTGCATTTTGATCTCAGCATTTTCTTGGTTGATAACAGATTCGAATTCGCGCCGTCTAAATTATCAGCCCAATGTCTCGCCCACTACACTAGTGTGACTTCGTTCAATATATTTATGTAATAATCAAATATCATTATATTGAGGTTATATATACTGTGTGTTATTTTAATGTATTAAGAGCCAAATTTTATTACTTATAAACTGAATATAAATCTACCAGTTACAGCAATATTACTTTCCAAAAAATAATAGTACACAACAAAACACAGACAGTTTAGTTTTAAAATATATATTTGCTATAAAACTTGAACCATTAAGAAAATTGTATTAATTACTTATGTTTTTATTTAAACAACAATATTATTTTATGTTGGCATAATGTCTGCAATCCAATGTTGTCCCTAGGTAACAAAAATTACTCATTGCCAACTGTTTATGTTCACAACATTGTCTCAACACATGAGGAACAAAACACAGTTTAAAGAAAAAATGCATTTTGTAAGTCTTCATATGCCGTGAAAATTAATGTTTTCTGTTTTTGATTAAAATAATTATTTTATATAAGTTCATTTATTTTGGTTGTACAATGTAAGCGCAACAAAGTTACATGCCAATGTCAACAGTATGTTTTCCTACAAGTAAGCAACACATCACTAACGAAATAAATTTTAAATTAGACGTTATTAAACAATTATACGAAATTATAGTGTTATTAACAAGAAATATGGCAATATTTTTTGTTGACATAATGTTTATTTCACAATCAAGTCCAAAAACCAAATGCCAACAGTACATTTTCCAATAAGTAACCAATGCATTTACCACTGACGTAAATTTTAAATAAAACATTTTTTGTGTGTGAAAAACATAGTATTTAAACAAGCATACAAAATTATTATTTTAGTAAGTCATAAATATGGTATTTACCAATGTAGTCAAAATGTTCGTTTCCCAATGTTAGCAGAACAATATTTTACATACGAATTGCTTACAGTATGTTTTCCAACATGTAACAAACACATGACAATGAAATCAGTTTTAAATAAGACATGCGTTCTATGTAAAAACAGATATTTTAAACAAGTATACAAAATTATAGTTTTATTTCATTAGACATATGGTAATTGCAATTTTTGGCACAATTTAGGTTACACAATTTAGCCCAACAGAAGTTAAAATAACCAATAATGAAATTTCGTTTTCCAGAAAGTAAGGAACGCATAAAAAAAAAGGCAATTTCAAAAAAGGCATAAATCGGATTTTAAAATATTGCTTTAAAATATCATAAGTATCACAACATTATTTCATCAGAAATATGGTGCGTCATTGAGTAGGTAAGTGAGAAGGATTGTAGAGGCGCACCTCAGCGTTAAAAACGCCCACAGAAAGGTTAAACCATAAACACATTAAATACCTGTATATTGGACAAATGGGCAATCGCAAAGCACACGAACAAGGCAGACAAATATACTTTGGAGAAGCAACAACACAAGAACGATATAACAGTGTGTACAAGAATTAAACAGCGAATGACAACGCATTCAAAAGTTCCAAAAAAAGGTTGTACGCCACTCACAGGCGTACTTATATCATACAGCATTCGCCGTAGGCCAGCAAGAACATTAAAAGTCCAATGAGCATGGTCATTACTGCAACACTACACAATAATGTGCCGGACAGGCAAGGGAATGCCGCAGGTAGCACACTAAGAAGAGGGTTCGCCACGAAGAATATATCGGTGTGTCAGACACGTGTGTCCGATGCGAAGTCAAAAAACCACACCGTTTTCGCTGTGAGTGCACGAAACATCAGGAAGAGTGCAAACAGGCATGTCGGAGATGGCTTGTAACATGTACAGTGGGAGAGAAACACAAACCGACTGCCAAGCATGCCAGACAAGGCCATGAGCCACACGCAGCACATCGTACACAGGGACACGAGAGTCGTAGGGTGGAAGGTTGCATGCGTCCATAGTCATTATATCCGCTGTTTCATTGCCAGGGAAGCCCACATGACCTGGAACCCACAGGAAGACAATTCTATCACCAATCCCCCCCAGATCCACCAACTGCTCCTGGATCATGGAAAAAAGTGGGTGAGCTGTGGAGCCAGATCTGACGGTGGTCAAGTTGACAATTGAATCGGAGAATACAAAGAATTAATGTTGAAATATCCTTTTTGTATAACACAGAACCTGAAAAATAGCAGGACGTTTTGTAGTAAAATTTTGCTGGATTACTGAAATCAAAACGATGCCAAGAAACACTAGTCCCAAATGCACAATCAGTCGAGATATATGATTTGGAAACATTATTGAAAAAACAAACTAAACCCACGGAACACAGAAGACACAAGATCAATGAAAATGCCCTTGCCACAACAATAGTAGTGGTCAAGTTTGGAAAATCCGCCAGGTCAGGACACACCTGAACATGTGTTGTTAGACATGACTGTCCATCTCGAGGCAAAGGTAACACACAAAGAGGTAAGTCATACCGCTCCAGGAAATGTGCAAAGCAGACAGGCGCTGGCTGCGGAAAACAAGGCCTAGCGAGATACAACCGTCCATTGTGGTAAAAGTACGAAGAGTTAGAACGCACCTGCATACCAGAACCCCATATGAAAGAAGCAGGTAGTCACATACGTGGAGATGAGTTCAAAAATTTCATTCTTCAATTTTTTTAATTTTTCAATCTATATTAGTTATGGTGTATCTCTGGAAGCCCTTCATCGGATTATGATCACAGAATGCGCTTAAAACACTTATTTTTCAGTAGAACATACCGACTGCCAAGCATGCCAGACAAGGCCACGAGTCACACGCAACACATCGTATACAGGCACACGGGAGTCGTAGGGTGGAAGGTTGCATGCGTCTATAGCCACTATGGCCACTGTTTCATTACCATGGATGCCCACATGACCTGAAATTAAGTCTCATTCCAAAACTTTACTCTTCAACATTGAGTAGGTACTGTTCCAAAAGTGAATTATTCCACCAAATGTCCTCGGGCCAAAACTTCACATATACTCAGGTGACATTTACTCCACCACAGTGATCTGTTCCATAACTGTATTTTTCAACAATATGTATGTTTTTAAGAATGAGCTGTAAACAAAGTTTTNTGTATTTTTCAACAATATGTATGTTTTCAAGAATGAGCTGTAAACAAAGTTTTTTACACACGTGGCATTATGTTATATTATTTCAGATAAGCTGTCTAGAATAAACACGTCTTTCATAGCCTCCAAGCATAAATTAAACAATGCTTTCTACTGGAACTTAGATAGTGAAACAAACAATGCACAAATACTTGAAATATCATGAAAGAAACAATGTGACAAATAAAACCGGAAGAAGGAGAAGATGAAACAGATGAGGTAAGTCTATGTATTTGTATATAGTATCTCTGAAATTGTGAAATCAGATCACATTGCATTTCCAGTGATCGGCCATTCATCCCTACCCCCCGGACCGAATGTTTGGACACATAGGGATAAAAAAGTGAAGTTGAAGGACACTATCATTCAACCTGAAGAGTATGAAGTAATATTCCGAGAGTATGGTGCAGTTATACGTGTTGGAAATTATGCCCCTGTTTGTAAATGGAAGGTGGTATTAATACCTGTCATAAGGTATTAATTATAGGACACCCTGTCCAATAACGTTTAGTATTTGCAGCATCATAGCGTCTTCTTTGGATGAAAACCCTGATAACTTCCAACAAATCTTAATCGGAGGGGATGCAAACTATAGAAAAAAATTGTCGGAATTTAAACCTCTCATAGAAGGGTAAACACTTTAGCCAGTTAAACTCCCAGGAACTACGCAACCAAGTTAGTGTCAAAGCCGAAAAAGTGAAAGATGTGAGGGCACTGCTGAGAAAACATTTTGGTGACGATTGGGAGTCAATGGCGTATCTTGTTTACGGTCGTCGAACACTGCAAGAACCAGAGATTCCAGACGAAGGTAAAGTTGATGCTTTAAGTGTCAGATGTCACGATAAGACATATTAGGTACTTCAGTAACAAGAAGTAATTTTGTTTGTATTTGGGAAAAATCTTGCAAACTTGTATGTTATTGTGTACTTTAAGGTGGTCCTTATATGGGTCACAATTTTTTTTAAAATTTTTGACGGGGCACCATCTTATTTGATATTCTACCCTAAGAAACTATTTCAGTATTTTTTTTACAAATTTGAATTTCAAAAAATTGTATTAATCACTCATTTTTATTTATTAATATAAAACATTTAGCATGCAAAATTTTTGTTTAGATTACAAATTAAGATACCTCTTTATTTAAAAATAATTTATAATCATTATACAAGGGTTGATTTTTTTATCTCGGGGTATTTATTCCTATACTCTTTTACCAAAAAAGCAAATATTACTTTTGCTTTTCATCTGTTGTCATCAATTTATTAAATTCCTCCATTAAAGCAACACCACGCTCAGCAACATAATTTACTACCCGCACAGAATGAACGATTTTTTCGCACCCTCAAAATCGACGTGATACTCCCAAGTTTCAACATCTTTATTCAAAAATGGCGATGAGATACCCAGTATCTAGAAAAATCGTAAGTGGTTGCCANCTCCCAAGTTTCAACATCTTTATTCAAAAATGGCGATGAGATACCCAGTATCTAGAAAAATCGTAAGTGGTTGCCAGCCACAAAATCTTCGATGCTTTTTTCGGTGATGTGTTTGACATCAATGCTTTTTATTTTTGGACAATTCTCTACACCTTCGATTTTTAGTGCAACTACCGTCGTCGAAAAAAGCAAAGGATACCAGCTCCTCCCACAAGTACCCTAAATGACCCAGTACCTTTTTTATGGCAACATTGGCCATCGTTTAGTTTATACCTTGAAAATTTGTAAGGTCTTTCAATAATTGTAAATAGTTTCTTGGTGGTGACCATCCGGCAGAGGCTTGAAACCAGTATTTTATGTATATCATGACTGAAAATACAAATATCTTTCACGGCTTTCTCTTCCCTTTTCGTTAGTTTAAACTGATGTTTAAATAGGAAAATCTTCAAGCAATACATGGCTTTC
>NQII01001306.1:962242-987007 GCA_002778355.1 Clitarchus hookeri
CACAGTTTTATGTCCAATAATATCTTCAATTAACTTGCCATCCCAATGAATCGTTTATGGCAAATCAGGTTTTAACTCGCTTTTGAGGGACTCTGCTATTGCTTTTCGATTTTTCAAACGTTGTCGACGAATAGAAGATCTATTAACATTAAACTCTAAAGGATCACATCCTGCACTTTTCAACGTAGATGCTACGACCACAGCTGCTTTTATGTCACTTAATTTAGAGATGCCAAGGCTAGCAGCTAAGTGGCTATTAATTATGTCTTTTCGAGCTCGCTTTTGTGGTGGTTGCTCTGTTGAAGATTCTGGTAAGAATTCTAAATCAGACATAGTTGTTTCTTCGCTGGTGGTAGAAGAAGAAAGTAAGCACTTTTCTGTCAAAGCCGAGATACTTTTATTTTCACGTTCACGTAATTTTTGAAGACGTTCTGCTTTCTGTTTCGATTCCTCACTTTCCTTAAGCTTTTTTTTATCTACTGAACCAATTAAACCCCGGCGACCTTTTTGTCGCTGTGCTAATAAAACCAGCTTATCCTCTTAGACACACATAATACTTAAAGCTTCAGAGTGAGCAATATCAAACAAATCTTGTAATTTTTGTTGCCAATCTTGTTCCTTCTTCTTTAAAACTTCCGAAAGTTTTTCCTTGTTCTCTTCATTTTCTTTCATATTCTGCCACTCTTTGAAGTTTTGTTCTATTTTACAGATCACATGTTTTTTTTTCAATATCGTTGGTATACCTGCTTTTTCCCACAGATTTATCACTTCACATGCACCCACAGTCGCCGAATCACCAATGGATTTCTTTTCTTCGCTTTTGTAGTAAAAAAAAATAAACGCAATACTTCACCAATTGAAGGCAACTTTGACTGATTCAGATTTGGTAGTGACTGGCCTATACGCCAAATGTTCGTTTTACTTATATTTAGTAAACTCACGCCACTACTTGTGGACGCCATGACAAGTCGAAACAAGTAATTTCAGTTTGAGGAAAAAATGCGCNACTGAATTCCAACTGTAGTGCGGGGCGGGACTCAAACTCGACGCGTAGGCACAGGAAAGGAGTAGGGGAGGGGATTGACTAAATTAAGTCTCTCTGCATGCTATTTTACTTTCAAATAGGCTTACATACATACTGGAGTGTGCTCCCATTTTTTATATATATATTTTATGGTGGGAGGTCTTTTCTGGGCACTAGATAGACTTTTTGAAGTAAGCAGAACTGCATTTATTTATATTTTTTAATTACAGTTGACGTTCTGACACCGTGAGGTGAACATCAATTTGGAAGCGCTCTCTCTTCATACCAAGAACATGAATTGCGAATACGAAGGCCTGCTTTTGACCTCGACGACCAGATAAATTGAAGGTAGCTATGGAAGATTATTAATATATAAAATTATAAGGATGGAACTTACCTTGTAGTTTTATTTAACTCGAAATATAACTGGCGTTTGGAAACAAAATAAATAAAAACCATCAGTCTCTGTGAATAACTAGTACGCACACGTTATTAAGGGGGAGGTCCCCAACGCTGCTTCAATCGATTTTAGTAGAAGCATGTTACTTTCAGGCAAGCAGTGTCATTACGCGAAAAGACGCTTGTTCTTAAACTCCTAAAATGTGTTTTTCACATCGTTCACCAATTTGTATCCAAGGAGTTCGTCGCATTGTAGTTGGGTAGCATGTGAATTATGTATGCAAAAAATGGAACAATGCCATTGGAATATTAAAATGATGTCATGTGAATATGNATGATGCCATGTGAATATGGAGTATATATATATATATATATATATATATATATAGCCACTTCTACCATGAGTTCGGCAAATTGACTGTCAACGTAACAATATCATGTTTGCTGCCCTATGCAATGAGATTTCTATACGCGAAATAGTTTTCTTTTAATTATTAAAGTATTAAATTTTCATCCATCATTCCTTCACCATATGTTTAAAGAAGGTCATCATTTTATTTTGTTATAATGTTTTTGTTGTCTTACATGTTTTAGGAGGTAAACAATTTGCCTCCAATTACAAAGAAAAGTGTGGATATTTACAAATTTTTGTTGGTTATGTTTGATTTCATCATTCCCTCACTGTCATTCCCTCATTTAAATTACAAATGAGGGAATGATCATTTATGAGGGAATTATGTAACTTTCTTATACAAGCTTAAATATAATAAATACATTGAAGCAATTGTTTTTTGGTTAAGTATGACATACTTGCTTTCTAATTTTCAGGTTTTTGGCTTTGGGAATCATGCAAAAAAATCATCTTAACGAAACTGAAGGTAAAATTAAAAAAAGAAAATATGACAGACAATGCACAGAAAGAATGAATGCAGACACTGAAGCTTTAAAAAAAACTCAGTTAGAATGAAAGGTTTAAGTATTTAAAGTAGAAAGGAAAGGAACAAGTAAAACAGGTGTTTGTAATGAATTCGAGATAAAGAAGACAGAAGAAATTGCACTGGAGATTGAAAAGTGAACTTACAGGGATAGAAAGCCATGAGCACCCCAAAATTTAAAAATATCATTAGACGAAACTCCGCATCCTATTCCAGCATCAAAATTTATCTAGTTAAGATTAATAATGTTAATAATGAGACAATATATCGTAGAAGACGGCAATTAAGAAACCGTAGAGCAATAACCTATGCTAAAATATCCAAATTAGAGAAAAATTTAAATGAGACAAAAAGGATGAGTGAAAAATATCGGAAGAGGGATTCCAGAGAAAAAAAAACTACATTTCTAGTTCAACAAGTGCCAATATAATATTTGTTTATCTAAAGAAGATTTAATGTTTATGTTAAAAGTTTGTTTTTATTTACTAATCAAATCCGTTTTTTAATCTTAAAGAATTTAGGTAAGATAAAGCTCGTTGTGAGTTAAAATACTAATAGTTATTCAATGGAAGTACTAGAGATCTCAGTAATTTAAAAATAAAAACCTATAAAATGTTAAACAAAAAATTTGGTCATTTATAAATAAAGATATATATATTTTTTAATTAACTATAAACTTTTTGAATCAACTGTGTTGACTCTAATATAGAAATTATATAAAAAATGTAATTTCCTCACTTGAATGATCACTCTCTCATTATTGCATTACCTCATCTTTCTGACTGAAACTAAGAAAAGTTGGGGACCACCTAGTCATTTGAGATAAGGCACATTTGCAATATATACTTTATAGACAAAATCGTTAACGCCATCAACTTATATTATTATTATCTAGAAAGGTATTTTTTCGCAATTTCTTGAGAATTAGCCATATAATGACTCTCTCAAAACCGATGTGTTTCCTGCCCCTTGGAAACAAGGTAGTAATATGGATCCTGAGAAATCAAATTCTTATCGGCTGTTGACATTTGTTCCAGTGCTGGGCAAAGTATGCGAGAAATTCCTAAACAGAAGACTTATAATGGCTCTAGAAATTGAAGGTACAATGTGTGAGATGATATATGGTTTTATGAAATGAATGGGAACAGAATATATTCTGTGTGATGTTATGAAAACAAAAAGAGAATCTACAACGAATAATGTCATGGCAGTGTTCCTAGACATATCAGGAGCATTCGTCAATGCCTGGTGGCCAGAAGTGATGCATCAACTTAAAAGCAAGAGTTGTCCAGCAAACACCTACAGGCTAATTTTGGATTTCTTCACTGACAGATGGAGTATGTACTCAGCCAAACAGTACATATAATGAAAAGGCTAACGATGGGATGTCTCCAGGGATCGGTCCTAAGGGTGGTCTTATAGATCATACTCTTCGAAGGATTCCTAGAGCAGGGTCTCCAACCAGGTTGCACATTCTTTGACTATGCAGATGAAAGTTTCTTGTTGATCACTGGAGACTCAAGGCGAATTCTTGAAGAGAAAGTAGCGGAAGTGATGGATAAGATATGGGAATGGTCAACTAAAGTGAAGCTGAATTTCTCTACAGGAAATATCAAGAAAATGCTGCTAAAGTGAAAGTTACAGTGACCACCGAACGTGAGCTTTGGTGAGTACCCAGTTGGGAATGTACATAAGTTTAAGTACCTGGGGGTTATCAGAGATGATAAGATGAGCTTCCTTAAATATGTTGATTATGTGTCATGGAAAGATGTGGTGGTGTTCCAGAAACTCAAAAGAATCGGGAACACGAGCTAGGGCCTCAAGTACAACACATTAAGGGCAATATATAAAGCCGTAATTGAGGCAATATATACATATGGAGCTGTGGTGTGGTAAAAGAGAGCTGAATTGTCATGGCACAGGACGAAGCTCATCAGTGCTCAAAGGGTGGCCCTGCTGACTTTTACATGGGCATATAATACAATACCCAATGTATTACGCCCTGCTCTTGTGGGCATATTGCTCATTGATCAACTGGTGAGATACTGAGGTATCATGGCGGAGAGAGCACGAACAGCAAGACTTACAACTGAAGCTAAGGAAAATACTATGGGTGAAGTTCTCCAGAAATGGCAAAAGGATTGGAATTCTTCTGAATACGGAATAATTACTTATGAGCTGCTGCCGAACATCAAGGCAAGAATTGACTGTAAATGCATTTATACCAGCCATTATAGAACCCAGCTCTATACAGGCCATGAAAACTTCAAGATGAAGCTTCAGAGTCTGCGGTTAGTGCAATCTCCTTTATTTGATGTGTGTGGTGTGGACGACACTGTACAACATGTGATCACAGAATGTTTCAAGACCGAAGACATACGGAAATGGTTGGAATAGATCACTGAAGTTAACGTCATTCACTTAATACCAGAACATTTAATGATTAATAAATATCTTCTCAAGAACTGGAATGAGTTTTCCACTAAAACTGGTATAATATTGGAGGAATGCGATAAGTGGCAAGAAGAGCAAATTTCTGATGCCCCATGAAGGGGTATTCGGGTAGAGGCTTCTAAATTACGAGTCGGATTATCTCTGATTGGCGAGGAAAGGTTTTTACCGAGAAAATCGGTAGAATACCATATAAAGGCGCTAAGAAAAGTTAATGGCCGAAAAGAGAAGAAGAGAAAGTACCATGCACTATCTTACTCATCAGAGTATGGTTGTAGTGTGGGAGGATGGAGGGTATGCCGGTCTTCGGGCCGTAAAACCTGTCTGTTTTCGCCCAGGTTTTGTTGCCATTTTCCCCAGTTTGCGTCGTGAAATACATAGAATACTGCGATGGTATGAGTCACACTCGCCTCATCTACGCCCTGGTACCTGTCTACAACCTGAGCATCACAAATGCCGAAAGCAAGCCGAAAGTTATTTATGGACAGAATCCTGCGCGATGGCAAAACCTGTGCAGTGTAGTCCTACCATGAAGTAGCGACGAAGTCATTAAGAAAGGCCAGGATTCGATGGCGAGATGCACAGACGAAGGAGCTGATGTTCAGTTCGTCGAACGGTCGACTACAAGCCACAACCTGCCCTGTGATGTGATGGTCAGTTTGCCTGAAGAAGATGCTGAAGAACCGTGATTGTGAAAATAACACTCGCAGTGCAGCACATCCTAGTGTTGACGTCGAAAGATTATATCGGTGCGAAGTGCAGGCATGCAGAAAACAGAGTGTTCAGAAACACATTCATATGTGTAAGTTTGAGCAAAGGGCAATAGAGAAACTTGAGAAAATAATAATAAAAAGAACCGTTAATGGTGTTATAAATTATATTTATCTAACGTTACTGTGAGGTTTATATGGAAAATAAAATACTGCCATATTATAGGTTGTAAAAATTATAGGTGAAGACACTCGATCTTGTTAGAAGTACTGATTGTAAAACAAAAAATGTTCATGATTGAGAGAGATTCACGTGTATGTATAACTATAGCTGTAAAATAAATCGCTATAAATTATCATTTATATGAAATAATGCATTTAATTCCTTTTCACAAAAAAAGCAATATGCTTTTTTTGAATACCACAAAACCCCAATTAAAGGGGCGATAACGGCGAAAAGAAAACAGCTGAGGGATAATAATATCATTGTCAAATGGCTACTTGCAGGTCTGCAACTGTGCCGTATCGAATAATCAGACTTTTCACACTAAGATGTGTACGTGATTCCACACCATATTCACAGGTCTGCATCTGCACTGCATCAGGTAACCACATCCTGCACGCATTCGTGTAAAGTACAGCATTTGTATTGACCAGCCAACCGCATGCACATAGTCACAACAAATATAAGTCACATAATACCTATGATAAGCCTTAATTCTATGTCTTACCTGAACGCACCATCACAAATGAGCTGTAATCAGGACAACCATTTGCTTTAATTGGGAATAGCATTGTCCAAGCCCTAGTAAGCTGGAATACCATCTACTAGGCAGAGAAACAGGCCATGATGCATTATGCCACACCAATATGAAGGCAATGTAAAGCGGCGGTAAATGTATTTCTCCATGTGCCGCCGGCCGAGATGTACATCACAAGAGGCCTGCTGTGCCAGCCGCCGTACTTCATCAGCCTTCAAGTACTTCTCAAGGTGGGACAATCACAATATACAATTGTGGCTCTCAGTAAGGTAGTTGATATAGTTTACTTAACAATGCTCTCCCAACCTCATGTAACTAATGTAATCTCAATAATTTTAATTATATACCTATGCCTATATTTCAATATGTATGACCTCGTGTGTTCTATCACCATGAGAACTAATCTCCCCTCCCCCAACCTTAACGACACGTACAGTTTTACCACAATTTAAATAAAGTACATAATAAATGTAGTTTTGGTTCTTCGTGAAATTTTGCAGCGTTATATCAGCCACTCCACCATCCAACCCCATTTAAATAATTTCCCTACCCACCTGCGCTTGTAGTAGTACGTGGTAATAATAAAATTAAAAGCCATCTTGTACTACTTCCAATCTTCCTTTATATTTTAATATTTGTAACTGTTAAATAAAAATAGCCTTATTATTTTAATTATGTAATGAGATTAATCTGTTGTCATTCACGTCAATGTATTTACTTGTTTCTAACTGTATGTGTGTGTCGCTCATGATTTATTTCCAATATGGATAATTGATGCTGTTCCATTTATATTAGATTCTAATATTCAGATCCTCCATTAATACCTTAGAATACCGTGCATAACTTGAAATGTACAGAGTGTTAAAATAAATAACGTGTTGTGCAGATATTTTATGCAAACTGAAAATTGCAAAATTAAATTTTCTTTTGATATTATATCAAATATTATAAGGAAAATGTAGTAGTAATAAAACAGTTTTGCATAAAGATAAGCTCACTTATTGATTCAAAAATTACAATTGTAGATATAATTCCACTCGTTTGCCACAATACAGTTGTGAACTTGGTAGTTGCATGCATGGAGCAGCACGGCCCAGTTCAAAGGCATTGCATTGCCGACAATGTCCATGTAAAGCTTAGCATTTTCAAGCGACATGAGAGCCGACATGATTTTGCCACTTGGTGATGTGACACTCTTTGTTTCAGCATGTCTCCTCCCTCTCCCCTAACATCCTGTAAACTCATAATTATTTATAAGTTAAAATAACCCCCCAGCCACCACATCCCGANCTCTAAGTCTAGATTTTAAAGTTTTGCATACATGTCCTCCCAATTCCACGAATACTCATAAGAATTTACATCATACGTTTTAATAATTCCCCAAGCCCCAATTTCAAGATTATGTCTCACTTCCTCCGAATATGAACACGGATGGAAAGAATCCCGTTGAAGACAACCAGTTTTGTGATTTATGGACTTGGCCCATTACCCGAGTCTTTCCGATGTGTTGAATTGCGCGTAAATCCTTAAGTGTGAACGCAGACGGCTAAACATGACATGAGATGGAAGCTGGAGTGAGATTTCAAGGGTATTTACAGGGAAATATGCTGATACTGACACTTTTCTGGATGGGTCTGCTCTTGTAGGGCGCATTTTTACCCAGGAGGTCAACCTTATGTTTCGCATGACACACAGAGCAATATTTGGTCTTCAGGGGGAGTGGTGACCCGATCAGAGAGAACTGTCTTCTGTGCTCTACTGACGAATTAGTTGAGGCAGTAGGGGCGAAATTGAGGAGTTCTATGTAATACAGGCCTACACCGCTATGGGCCCTTTGTAGAAATATTGCATATTTGAAACCATCATAGTATTTTTGGTAAGCCTGCAAATTTTCGCTACAGTATGTCTACTGCGAAGCGCAGCACTGCCATTTCAATAAACTGATGTCGGTTAGTGTGTTTTTATGGCCAGCTGCATTTGTGAGGATAAGAGTGTTGGTTGTTAATAGTAGTTTCATGCAATATGTCTGGTTCTTATAACAGCAGTAATTAAGTGTTTACGCACAAGTTAGTTGTAAGAAGAAAAGGGTGAAATGTTCAACACATAATCGGCAGAAAAGAAACTGAAAATAAATCGTGGTGAAAGCTACAGGACTGCTGCAGGGAAATGTAATCCTGGTAAACCCTTTGTGTACATATTAAAATATTGTAAACAATAATGTATCAAAAAGTGTCAGTACACGGTCAAGAAGATTTTTTCACTCATTTTTATAGCAGTGGATCAAAAGTGCAGCAAGATACTATGCTAGTTGGTCTGTCGCACCGGAGACGTGCTGCCACACACAAAGTAGGCGTTGAATCAATAAAAATTATACACTGTTAAAATACGTTGACCCGAATTTACGATGTGTCAAGAGTTTTTAGTTGGACTCTATCAGGTATCAGTAAAGCGTGCTCGCTTAGTACTAAATAAAATAATGGAGGGTACACCGTGCGTTGATCGCACGGGAAATCGCAACCAGAGACGTTGGACAATAAACCAAACTATGTAGGAATATGTTGAAGAGTAATTAAAACCAACACCACAGCGAAAGTCGCATTATTCAAGTGACTAATCACAGAAGAAGTATTTTGAGAACCCTACACAAACCGTCAAAATACTGTGTGGCCTTTTCAGAGACTATTACAAGGAGAAATAAATGGTAACGTAATAAATGAGCTACAAAACATACCAAGTTCTTCAAGGACGAAATGAACTACGGTTTTACACTTCCACGCACCGATTTTTGTGATTATTGTTACAAGTATGATGTAAAACTTAAGATCGATCCCAATGACTTTTGCAAGATGTCTTTCAGTAATTACCAAAGGAAAAGCAGTGCTTATAAACAACTAACGGGCGATATTATTGCCAGGTGCAAGGAAGAAGGTAGTGAAATGCCAGTCCTTGAACTCGACAACGAACAGAATCTACCTTTGCCCAAAACTAATGAAACAGTACAGTTTTATAAAAGATTGATGTGGGTATATAATTTTAATGTTTATTGTCACAATGATAACAGCAGTGCTCTTTATTATGTCTTGGAAACGGAATGTAAAAAAAATCTAGTCAGAGTTTGCTCATTCGTGTACCACTTTATAGTACAAGGCTGGAGGNCTTGGAAACGGAATGTAAAAAAAATCTAGTCAGAGTTTGCTCATTCGTGTACCACTTTATAGTACAAGGCTGGAGGGTTCTTCCAAATCGAAGAAATTGTCCTCTTCTTTGATGCTGCTTGGGGTCAGAATAAAAACAATCTCATAATAACATTTTACAGTTAGCTCTCGATGAACCTTTGGTGGCAAAGAACGTCATATATTTCCAGTTACGGGGCATTATGTCAACTAATGCAACCGCAACTTTTGGTTACGTAACACGCATATAGAAAGGGAAGAAATGACCCACACCTTGGAGAAGTACATAAAGATCCTTAACAATAGTAGAGTTCATCCATCTCCGTTTCATGTGAACAATAGAGCCCCAGTCATACGAGAATGGAGGGAAGGATTACAAAGTGTTATGTCAAAGAAGCCCTACAATAAAAACCATGCTTTTAAGATTCAGTCATATTGAAGATCATGTTCTCCACAAACAACAGGTGTGTTAGTGGCTTGCAGTAACTTTGGAGCATACACACATTTTACGTAATTTAAGAAGAACGACGTTACCATGGAAATTTCTGACAAGCTAGTACCATCACTGCCAGTCAAGCACAAACCCGTAAAAGAAAAGGATGTAAGAAATCTGTTCAGATTTATTGTGCCAAATGACATCGAATAATGTGAGAAGTTTTTCCGACGATCAGCTGAGAATACTGAAGACATAGTTGATGACGGTACTGCTACTGAGGAGCATGATATATAGACTATGATTCTGAATGTGAACGGCAGTGTTATAAACATGTATGTGTTAGTTGTGGAAATATTTAAAATTTCTTTAACATTACTTGATATGGTTCAGTGACATAAATATTAAATAAGTATGGTGTACAGTTTAAGAACAGGTGTGTCAATATTCAGGCTAATATGTGACGTACAAATGCTTGTAATTATGCACCTAACCCTCCAACCAAAATGCTATTTCATAAATGGGCTCTCTTAAAAATTATTTTATACTTACGTGACAGAAAGTGTAGATGACACCATTTTTTTTTAATGTAATGTACTTCTATGTTTTGTGTCTAATTGTAAACATGTAAACAGTTCTTTTTAAACATAGTAGAAAACATTAGGCCTTATTAACTCCAATTAAGCTTTCTGGTATAGGAATGTTTCGGACTTTTGCTGTGTTTCCTTCTATGCGACACAGTCCCTTGGAGTTGCAACACGAGGGCACTNTTTGCTGTGTTTCCTTCTATGCGACACAGTCCCTTGAAGTTGCAACACGAGGGCACTTACTATTTCCGACCTCCTATGAGTTCAGTCACTTTCCTTGAATCGTACACTGGAGTGGAGAGATTTGGGCAGCTCTTAACATTGAGGTCTTGAGAGCCGGTGAGGGTGAAGCGAGGTGAGTATGGAACAGTGTCAGAATGCAATAGTGGGGAAAACGGGAGATCCCCGAGAAAAACCACTAATGGCATCGTCCGGCTCGATTCCTAAATGCAAAATTCCGGGGTGAACCCACTGGGAATCGAACCCGTTTCTCCTTGGTGGGAGGCGAGTAATCTAACCACGACACTACCGCGGCCTCCTGTATCGGACTCTATTTATGTTTCTATGGTGTGATAATCCTTGTGTTACTACATGTTACCAAGTAATGTGAACCCCCCTTCCCCAACTGTATGAATTCTATACCCATGTGAACAACCTGTTTAATATAATATCTACATGAGTACTAAATTCATTTTAACAGTGTCAAAAGGATAATTAAATGTCACATGGTATTTATTTTGCATTGTGGCGCACGCAAAAGTCAGTTGAATTTTTTAAATTCAAATTAAAATTGTATAATTGCTATGGAAAATTTAATCCTCTTTCTTAATAATTGAGTAACCTATTAAGGTATATAGTTTTTCAATTGCAAATAATTGCAGTTTAATTGTGCAGACAATTTGTAAAAAAAAAAAAACTTAAGAAACAGCTCGGTTAGGGAATATACCACTTTTGGAATAAATTCTAAAGTAGGCTTCATTTTAGAAGAAAACTTCAAAATTACTTGCAGTCGCACAAAGAAAACCTGCCTAAATAAACAAACATAATTAAACCTACAGTTGAATTATAAATAAAAGAGACCCACTATTAGTATATAATAACTTGTATTAACACCCATAGGTTATACAATAATTTAATTATTATTCCACTATTACAGTTTTTGTAGGTTTCCGNTACCAGCGGCTGCAGAAGAGTTGTCACGACGTCACGCGCAACATCCTCAGCGCTGCACTTACAGCCATTCTGCAATATCAGCGGTACCGTTCGTAGCAGCCCGTGAGACGTAAAACTATTCAAGCCAGATAACCGGCGTTTCTACCAATACACACCACACTTACACATAATCCTGCAGGTAACCCACAATAGATACATTTGGGCACAAACAATTCACAATAAGTAGCTCCCATAAATCTAATTCAGCATGCGTAGATTTTTATTATGAAACACAATTTTTGCTATGAGAGCAAAGAGTATTTTCCTACGAGATAAAAAAAATCAATCTTAAAATAATAGTAAGCTTTTTGCACATGAAAATGTGAATATAATCAAAGTAACGCACAACAGTATCATGAGAGGCCTCCGCAGTAGAATTTAGTTTCGTATCTTCATCAAAAATAAATTATCCATTTAAAGTGCATTGAAGACTTTTGTGTCACTTCTATGTTATAATCAGATTATATTTCAAAAGCAAAAGTGCGAAAGTACCTTTAGTAGAATATAAAATAATATATATAGTTTTGTAGCAAAAAAATGTATAAGAAATTAGACAAAAAGTCAAATCATTAAACCCTTTTACTGGACCAAATGGTTTTCATTTCAGATAAATTTTAATATTAAAACAGCACAAAATTAATTAAAAATAAACCATGATATTTTTAAATTAAAAAATTAACACGTATATTTCCTGAAATTTGTTTCTGTACTATAAAATACAATTTGTTTGTATTAGAAGTAAATGTCTATAGAGTTAGAGTTAAGTTAATATTACGACATATAACCCTTTACCCTTCCAAAATCAATTCATAAATAGGAGGACGCAGCTGCATTTTTGCCCTGTTTTCAAGTTTATTTTATTTACAGTAATATAATAAAATACTTTATATTTTCAATTCCAATACATATATTTCCTTTTTATGCGATATCACGTAAGTAGAATACTTATATATGTTCTCGCGCAAGGCTTTGGGGGAGAGTATATGAAGCACCGACCGCAATTTAGAATTCCCCTTTTTTCTAAAATTTCCCGTTTCCTCCTCAAAAACAAACACGTTTTCCTTTAAAATTTCTCTTTTCCCCTCAAAATATCTTTTTATCTCTCAAAATTTTTCGTTTTTCCTTCTAAAATCACCGATCACACATTGGCGGAAAACAACTTTTCAGTCCATTAAAGGATTAGGGAGGCTCACTTTTTACCTGCAGGCCTTAACCCCTTCACACCACCCTTAACCATGCCCACATCATTCCCTCCCCAATCCCCTTCACAATCACAAAAAATCATGAAAATTTGCAAAAAATTTAAAAAAATTTAAAATTCCAGGAACAATGTCATTGCCCCACGCTGGCCCAGTCGCCCAAAAAACACCCAACACCTGCCACATGTCAGACCCACCCAATCATTGAAAAATCTAAAAATTATTGCAAAAAAATTAAAACATCTAAAAATCGAGCAATATACAATATTACCCCACCCTTTCCCCTCGACCTCAACACCATAACGAAAACCCCACCACCACAACCCATGCACCCTATCATAAAAATTTAGTAAAATAGTAAAAAAATTAATAATAATTTCTAAAAAACCGAGGAAACTTAACATTACCCAAAACTTCCCGCACTATACCCCAGAACCATCAGCCCCCTCCCCCTCGGGAGCATCCAATCATAAAAATTGTGAAAATTCGTAAAAAAAAGAAAAATTTTTCTAAAAATCAAAGAAAAATATACATCCATGACTCCGACCATCATGTTGGTTGTTGGCGATCTTTAAATCAACCCCATTACCCTTAAACAAAAAAAAACACACAAAAAATAAAAATAAAAAAAATAAAAAATTACACACTAATATATATACAGTAGAATCCCGATAATTCGTATTGCCAAGGGACTGAGTGTTAAATATAAATCATCGCGATATTCAAATTAGCGGGATAACCAATAATCGGGAGCAAAAAAAGGAAAAAATACATAATAACGAGATTAATGCCAATTTGCATTAATATGTAATGATAAATGCATGGCTACATATTATGTATACATATGTATACACAAATCAATAATTACATCAATAAAAAACACATTAAATTTACGTTTAAAAAAATTTATAATTTTCTTTTGGTGCAAGCCTTGCATACGGGTATTGTCGATGGCTTTGTCAAGCATGTTCAAAGCTGAAAATACTTCATAGCCAACGTCTGATTTCGCTAAGAAATGGCGCACGTTGTTGATGTATTGTTTAGCCACTTTAGGTGTAATTGTCGGCACATAATTTTCGTCAACACCACCATCAATGTCCTGAGATGGAGCCACAATTTCGTCATCAGTTAGAATCCCCGCTACCGCTAGGCCATCGCCAAAATGGACGAAATCTTCAAACATTATAGAATTTTCTTCATTTTGAGGAAGTCAATTCCAATTCACAGGGCATTCTAAGTCTTGTTCAGTAACTGCTGATGAAAGTTCCACCTTCGTGAATCCACAAGCACGAAAACAGTTTTTTATTATTCTTTCGCTAAGACTTTGCCATGCCTGGTGAGCGATGTTCATGGCTGAAAATAAGGTGATTTTATGATCCTGACCATCTTCGATGCTGTCAAGCAGTTGCATCACTACTTCCTTGCGGTAAAACGTTTTGAACGTTTTAATTATGCCCTGGTGTAGAAGCTGCAGCTTAGAAGTAGTGTTGGCAGGAAAAAACACAACAATAACATGACTGAGCGGTGGGGTATTGTTAAGGGCCGTACAATTACCCATGAAAAGTAGAATTTTTCGCTGCCTTTTCTCCATATCAGCATTCACTGATCGTATCCATTCCTTGAATAATTCGCCCGTCATCCACGCTTTTTTGTTTGCACGATAGGTCATCGGAAAAGTTTTTATGTTTTTAAAACATCTTGGTTTGGCTGATTTGCCTATCATGAGCGGTCTTAATTTCTCAGATCCATCCATGTTGGCGGCCAACAATATGGTTACACGTTCTTTACTATTTTTTCCGCCATGTCACTTTTCTTCCTTAAAACACATTGATCGGTCGGGTAGACACTTATACAATAACCCCGTCTCATCGGCATTAAAAATGTTGTTGGGCTCATAAGAATCGATTATTTCTCCCAATTTATATTTCCATTCAGAACAAACGTCGGCCGATACACTCGCACTTTCCCCACTAAACTTCTTGAATTTTATGCTGTGCATTTTTTTTAACGTATGAAACCGACCATCACTAGCACGAAAGTCTTTAATTCCCATTTTTTTGCGAAAACGTTTGCTTTTTCTCTTAAAATGTTTTCTCCAGCTGGTACATTCGAATTCCGTGCTTGCGCAAACCACTTTTTTAAATTTTCTTCTAGTTGTGGATACTAGCCAGTCTTAAAGCGCTTTACTTTGCTGTTTGATGTCTGGGAGGCGATTTTTTCCTCGTTCTTCAGAATTGATGTTATTGTGAAAGGAGGAGCGTTATAACGTTTGGACACGTAACTTTTTATCACCACCGGCCACGGCGTTAATGATTTATTTTTTTCTCTAATGGAAAGACACTTATTAGCTCTTTTCGGAGGCATGGCTAAGACCGAACTGACTAACTTTTCACTCGCTCTGCTCCTTCCTACCCTCTCATAACCGTAGACCGGACAGCAAGGCGCCTCTTAGTTCTGAGAATCACAGACACATCGCCCCACAGCCTACTCGGCGTCATTACCTGCCCTTCAAACCCTCCTACGTCCCTCAGTACCATTCCGGTCTTTTTTACCCTGCCCGAATTGCATAAATCTAGAGCTGGTGTACAGTCTTGGGTTACAAACATTACGAGTTAACGAGATTTTTAAGTTGGAAATAAGAATTATAAGACGTTCTAATTGAGCTCGAGCATCAAAATAATTACGTATTATCGAAGGGACCGGACTACATTGGTTTTTTTTACGAATTAAAGGGATTTTCTCAAGAGACCGGCAAATTTATACGAATTAGCGGGATATACGAATAATCNTTATAAGAATTAGCGGGATATACGAATAATCGGGATGCGAAATATCGGGATTTCACTGTATATAAAAACTCTACAATTATAAAAAATTTATATAATTTAGTTTAATATACGTACATTTCTTTAGGTCCACCAGCACAATGCCCAGCAGACGACTGACCCAAGCCACAAATTTTTTCTTAGATTAATGTCACACACCTTTCCCTTAGACGCATAGCTCGATTGAGTAGTCAGGTCTTCGATAACTATTACTCGTATTCACTCGATCCTCTCCATCCCAACCACACATGTTTATTGGCGGCCCCTTAGCATCTCATTGGAGTTACATCATACCATTTCATGCCCTCTTACAAAGGTTTTTATTCTTCAGTTTCTCAATCTTTCCATCAATCTCACAATCTTTCCATCAATATTTACATCAATTTCGCAATCACACCACACACATGCCAACCAGCACAACACACCACAATCAGCATCAAATGTACCACATGCACCATAATTAGCAGAGCATGCACCACAATTAGCACCACATTGACCACAATTATCGTCGCGTGTTCCTCAATCGCTTCTCCTGCTCCTCAATCAGCACCACACACTTCATAATCCTTACCAATCCTGCTTTGCAATTCTCACCAATCCGCCTCCACAATCCTCAGCAACCTCAGTAATCCTCCTCCACAATCCTCACCAAACCTTCTATCAATCCAAATCCCTCTATCTATCCTTATTTCAATACTTCAGTTGGTCGTCTGTCCCCGCACATCTGGATAGAAATTACAATAATTAACCATATGTCTCCGAATTTATACATGTTGGATGAATAAATGTTTAGTATGCATGGATATTTCATACTTTATTAATAATCTGTATTTGATTCTTTAACTTTACAGAGTTGAGTTCTCATAGCACCACTTTAAAGTTATGAGAGATAAAAGGATGAAGCAATAAATAAAGATTAAAAACCAACTAATTTATTTAGAAGAAACTATACATGTTTTTACGCATTAAAATATCAGAAGAAAGCAGTTCATCGCATCATGTAATATAGTCCCTATTTTGATAATTGTAATACGTGCAGATATTTCAATATGCTTGAAAGAATTGATATATATAAAGAAATATAAATATTTTACTCAGAGTACCCCCTAGTTTATATATATATATAATTATTGCAGAAGGCCTTCAGTGGGCACAATCTAGGTTCTTTACTGTAAAGAGAATCGCTTTTATATAAAAAATGGCAGTTTTCGTTCTGAAACCATCAGGTTAGCAGCGATTTGAAAGTGCTCTCTCGTCATACCACGAATATTAATTGTAAATACGAGGGCCTGCTTTCTACCTCAACGAACATGGAGCCGCGACCTGAATCATCATCTGTAATCGAGTTTTCACCTTTAGTCAAAATGCTGGGAGACAAGAGAGAACCACCTGTACGAAGCGTCATTTTCTCCATAAAGAAACTTACGATAGTGGCCATATGCAATTTTGTGATATGCGATACGTTGAAGAACCACATTAAGAACTGCAAGGATTCGTCTTTCGAGAGCCAGCAATTGTTGCCACCAATACCTCTGGCTGCATCGATGGGTACTAATTCTGCCAGATATGATGATGAGACAGTTAATGCTAAAGACAGAATAAGCGACCTGCGTCGTGCAGTGAAACCGATTCGCGCGAGACTTGCAAGACTTTCGCGTGAAATCGATGAACTTAAAAATAAAATTCCATCACCTTAAATTCTGATGGCCATTTAACTCCTACTACAAATAAAAATAATTTTAATATAGAGAATAAAACAGGAGGCAAAGATGACCATTAATAGAGAATTGATGAAAATGATCATGAATATAGTATTGATGCAGAAGATGATGGTGATTTTCTAAATGTTTGACACACCCTTCTACCACATTCGCGACAACGAGCGACAGGAAGGAGGCAAAAGATGCCGAGAACACTGGCTTCATATTTCCCCTAACCCCTATGAACTTGCTGATATACTCAGATATCTGAATATCAACAGCATGGAGATTTCTTGCACAATAAAGCGATATCTTCAATCATTAGTGAACAGAAGGTCAGGGATTTTATTGCATAATGTGATGAATTGCTTTTTTTATAATATTTTAATGTGTAAAATAAGCATGACATATTAAATTAAAATAATAGTGTTTTAATTTTTTTTTATCCTGTGATATTGTATTACTCATAACTTTAAAGTGGTGGCATGAGTAATCAACTGAAAAGGTAAAGAAACGGATACAAATTATTAATGGCCACTTTAAGTATGAAAAATGCATGGATAGTGGACTGCATAGGAAACATTAATTCATCCAATGTATACATTTTTATATATAGTAGATGAATGAATGCAATTTATAGATGTTTGTGTGGGACAGACGAAAATCCTAAGAAATTAGAAAAAGATAAGTCGAGGGATTGCTGAAAATTGTGGAAAATTGTGGAGAAGGATTTTGGAGGAGAAATGTTGACGAGGATTGCTGAGGATTGGTGAGGAGGATTCCTGAGAATTGCTGAGAATTGTCAAGGATTGTTGAGGATTTCAGAGGATAACTACTGAGGATTTGTGATGATTGGTCAGGATTGCAGAGAAAGATTGCGAAGACTTGCAGAGTGATTGCGGTTAGCAATTGTAGAGCAGGGGGAGAAATTGTGGAGCAGTTGGAGCAATTGCAGGGCGATTGTGAATTGATTTCTTATGATTGCAGAGAATTGCGGAGGAGTATTGCGAAGGAATGCTGACAATTGTTGAGGAATGGTGAATATTGCAGAGTAGGATAGTTGAGGATTGCAGAGGATTGAGGAAAATAATTCCTGAGGATTGGTGAGGGATATGGGGGATTGCAGGGGATTGCTGAGAACTGCGAAGAATTGCAAGGGATTACGGAAGAGGATTGCTGAGAATTGGTGNGGGGGATTGCAGGGGATTGCTGAGAACTGCGAAGAATTGCAAGGGATTACGGAAGAGGATTGCTGAGAATTGGTGAGTATTGCCGAGGATGATTGGTGAGGATTGGCGAGGATTGGTGAGTATTGCAGAGGAGGACTGCTGAGGATTGTGGAGGAATATTACATAGGAGGATGGGTGAGAATTGGAGAGGATTGGTTAGTATTGCAGAGGATTGCAAATGAGAATCGCTCAGGATTGCGGAGGGTTGGTGTGTATTGCAGAGGAGGATTTTAGAGATTGCAGAAAATTATTGGAGAGGATTAGGATTTTTGTGGAGCACATGGTGTCGATTGCAGATCAGGAAAATCGATTGCAGAGTGATTCTGGATCATGCAGTGCTGATTGTAGTGCATGTGCGGCTAATTGTTTTGTGTGTGGTGCTAATAGTGGTGCAAATGGCGCATTTCGTGCTTATTGTAGTGCAGTTGGTGCTGATTGTCGCAAATATGTTGCACATTTTTGTGGTAGTGGTGCTGACAGTGGTACACGTGGGGCTCATTGAGGCGCGTGGTGGCGATTGCGGTGCATGTGGTGCGATTGCGGAAATTATGGAAATATTGATGTAATGATTGATGGAACGTCTGCGAGATTGTTTGGAAGATTGATGGAATGTTTGCGAGATTGATGGAAAGATTATAAAATTATTGGCAAGATTGAGAGTTTGATGAATACAATTTTGTAGATTGGAGGTGGTATGATATATTTTGTTTCCAAATTTTTTAAAGGCTTTTACAATTGTTTTGAGTTTAAGTCTATTGGGGTTCAAGCTCGACAACAACCAACATGGAGGTCAGAGTCATCGGTGTAANCAATTGTTTTGAGTTTAAGTCTATTGGGGTTCAAGCTCGACAACAACCAACATGGAGGTCAGAGTCATCGGTGTAATTGTTTCTTGATTTTTAGAATTTTTTAATGAAATTTTCCTAATGTGTGATAGTAATGTAAATATCTTGAAAGTTTGATATGTGAGTTTTCANTAGAATTTTTTAATGAAATTTTCCTAATGTGTGATAGTAATGTAAATATCTTGAAAGTTTGATATGTGAGTTTTCTTCCAGGTTCTAATTATAATTTTGTAAACATTCAATTTTTTAATAGTCGGGGGCACAGTTTCTAAATTACAATTTTTCGTTCAGTTCACTTTAATATTCGTTAATTGTAAATTCAGCCTTTATTCTTTCACATTCGTAAATTTAAATTTAGGAATATCATTAACAGCAAACGATCTCCAAATTCAAACTTTGAAACTGCTAGTCAGATCCACAGATATCTCCCCACATTTATTCGAACATTCTGGTAAATTAAATCAAACTGTATAAATAGGTTTATGGTATTGTGAAACGCCCGCAGAGCGTCTGACACGTCCGTGTTCAAGATAGCATAGCAAAGCACCTCACTCAAGTTCACGACCCCCTTCTAATATTCCATTTTCCCGGCAATGGCTCACCTACAAGAGCGAAAGCTCCTATAGTTTTTTAATCGATTCTTCCCTTGCAACTNAGCTCCTATAGTTTTTTAATCGATTCTTCCCTTGCAACTCTTTCAACTCCTACCCACCAGCTATCCTACTATATCGAGGAGGCTTCTTTCGAGTCCGTATTCCCACTCCAGCAGTTGCGAAAACCAACGAAGATGCCCAGAAAACATAAAAACAAAATACAAAAATTCAATTCCCGAAAACCCTGTCGAAATGAGGACATATCGTGTCGTTGTGATGGAGAGAGATCTTACAAGAGCATGAAAAGACGTTAATTCCATGTCCTGCCTGAATGCGCCCTTACACATACCCTGTAATCAGGACAACCAGTGTCTGTAATCGGGACTCGTATTACAGAAATCCTGGTATGCAGGAATCCCATTTACCAGGCAGGGAATCAGGCCATGTCGCGTTATGCAATGCCGATATGAGGACAATGAAGAGCGGTGGCAAATGTCTTTCTCCATGTTCCGCTGGCCGAGAAGTAAATCACAAGATGTCTGCACGACACCCTTAAGTCGTTGTTTTTCATCAGACTTCGTGTGCTCCTGATGGTGGGCAATCACAATAATATTCTAACGTGTCTGTCAATAACGTAGTTGATGTAGTTAACTTAACGTCCCCCCGAAATTATATTACTTTATGCAATCTCCTGATTATTAATTATATATAGCCATATAGTAACCTATATCTTTATACAGTAACCTTTATATTCCCAATATGACCAAAAAGTAAGGTTTTACTATTAAAACATAGATAACAATACGAACTGGTCATAGCAATAAGCTTTTAATCTCGCATATTACGAAGGGTCACCTCCTAAATTGGTCGCCGTAAACCACCAAAGCGAGCAAAGCCAGTTCCTTACAGTCCATTTTAAGAGAATGCATGCTTTCTGATAAAAAATAGACATCTTCGTCTGTGGTAGGAATAACTTTTGTCGGGCTTATGTGAGACAGCCAAATTTCCAGGCTCGCAACAGACAACGAGCAGCCGCTTCGGTTAATGTAACCGTAGGTAGGTGATAAAATATTAAGTATTCTGAAAAAGGCAATCAGAATAATAAGTGTTTCCAGACAAAAAGACACTTTTGGCCATTATTTACAGAGTTACATTTTTTAACTGTAACTTTGGAATATATGTATATACTCAATATTGTGCTTTTTACTCCAAAATAAACAAACACCTCTCCAAGATAACTGAATTAATACATCATTAAAAAACACGAAACAAAAATGATCTAAACCAACCTCAACCAAACATGGCCATTTATTGTAAAGGTGTTATGTAAATTCTATATAGATTTATACTCATTTGCCAATGAACCTACAACAACTATTACGTGCAAGTGATAGTACTTTTTAAATATAATCTTTAACATTTTCAGCACTTACACCCCTTTTATTACTTGAGTGAATATTTTAATAAAAACAAACTGCAAAGTTTGAAAATAATATTTACCTAAAAGATGAAGTTGACTAAAGTTAAATAATTGTTATTGTTTTGTGTGTTTTATGGGTAATAAAGGTTTTAATTATATTTCTGCAATTATAAATATCATACCTTTAATTTATAAATACAGTTGTATTTCTATATTATTTATTAACTCAGTGGCTGTCATTACTATGTTGTAATCATACCTCTGCATTGTGTTGCATATCTTATGAGTGGACATATTGGTGTATATGTACATAATGTAAAAACTTAGGGACTGTCATCGTAAATTTTAGCCAATACTGTATAGTTTGATCATTGAGTGTGTTTACTATTTAAACCATATAATTATGTATATTATATGCTATACTGGAAAAAACGTATGCATTTTATGTATATATTTTGTTATACATGGTGCTTGTATACTTGTATGCAAATTTGTTTTTATCACAATAATTTGTGTGTTTTTGTACTGTATGTATGTTTATACTATTTAATCAACAATTACATATCCAATACTGTACTACATGTACAGTCCACTGAATGAAAAGCAATTAAAAAAACCTTCACAAATATTGTCAAGAGGAAAAATATAATTGCTTTCTTGTCGAATTGCTTTCATTTTCTTAAAAGTTTCATAAGCATATCAATTTTTCCCTGAAAAATTCTGCGTAAATTCTCCTGTTGATAGCTGTATATTATTCCGATTAATAATTAATCTGATACTATCCAGGAAATCCAGATATAAATGTTCTCACCCATCGGAAGAAATTTTTTTTTTTTGTGTTTTAAATAAGTTATTACTGAACCTTGCATTTTTTTCTACTCGATTCTCCTTATCTCAATAATATGGACAGTGTGAAATGTCCGATTTGTTTCCAGAACACCAGAAACTTTTTCGTACTCTAGTTTCTCCGTGAGTTAGCTGTGTGGATTTAATTCAGTATTCACCGGCTTTAAGGGACGAAAAATATTTCACAGAGCTTCCAACCCATTTCTGTGCATTTCTGGGAAGCTTGGTGTTTGGAGGATACTCTGGCTCCTTGGGTGATCGGTTATGCACCTGCCTGGTGGTTTTGTTTAATAATAATTAACATATGAATGTCTGATTTCCTCGGCTTTGATTGGAAAAAGGGTGGGATCCCTAATTGGGAGTGAGAAGTCAGATTCACTTCAGCAACTTTCATGTCTGAGGCTAAGTTTAGGGTATCATTGTGTATGCATTGGGAAGATGACTTTGACAATGCCTCTTTATCGTTATCGGAATCACTTTATCTCTGGTGAAGTAGTGGTGTACAGAGTTTCGTACTCTACCTTCTGAACTTGCAGTAGGCATTGGTGCTTTTTCAGCGGAAGGTGTATGGAACTCTCTTTGTTATTGAAAGGTGAGGCAGGTAGAATTATTTTTAATTTCATAAGCAGATAAAGGCTTTTATACCTGTTGAGGGAATGTATTCTTTGTCATAATCGCTTTCGAAAACTTTAAACCTACACCAATTTTGGCCAAATTTAATATTATATCTTCGAGATCGCAATATGTCAGTGCACAGTGAAGTGAATAATGTAGCTTTAAATTTTCATTCCTTTCGCCAATATTTTAATTAATGTTTGCCATCGTGCACCGTATTATTGACCGGAGTGTTTAATCGATTATTTCTAGAGATATGGTACCCCTGGGTTTATGGGCCGGTATCTGGAAGCTGTTATTTTTCACAGTATGTACCTGCATGAAAGTAAACAGTAATCGCAAGCAGAATTCTGCTGGTGGCTTGCTGAACTTATGATGAAATGGAATGCCATTTACTGATTCCTATATTACAATTTTCTCCTGCACATGTGTGTATTCGCCTTCTGGCTCAGAGAGCTGGAAGAGCCTTCCTCCACGAACTGAAAAACAAGAGAGTAATGCATGTTCTGTAGTCCGCGGACATTTTCCTGAAATATAACGAAATGAAACTGTTTAAGAAATGGAAGCACAGAGGCGAAGCTCGTCGATCAATGATAACGTTCACATTGTTTCTCGGTTATGAAAATGTGGGTTGGTCCTTTGGGAATCGAACCTGGTTCACTTTTATAGGTGGCAAGCAGCCTAGACATTTCCGTTTTAAAGCAAGGCCTAAATTTTCTAGAGCGAACCAAGCTGGAAACCATGGCTCAGAGTGGGGTAAGAGATGGAAACCCTCAGGCTGATAAATTGAGTACAAATAAATTAAGCCTTCTTAATTCAATTTTACGCCTATCTGCTTTGAAGAATGTATGTCCTTCACTGTGAAGATCATTTAATGTCAGAGGGAAATGTGCAGAAAGGAGGACCATGGTTTGTTTCAGGGTATTACGGAATTCTGATTGATTTGAGCACAATTTAGGCCTACCCGACCGTTCGGGGAAAATTTAGCAGTCAGAACATGCCCACACCTTCGTTTGGCAATATATGTTGCAAATACAAGAGCCTCTCGGCCTTCGTACTTTTATATTTTTATGTAGTGCTCTTAGCCGTTAGGCCATCCCACGCTACGACCGCCAAATCGGTGAGGAAGAGGGGTCACGCCCTCTCATCGCAAGTGGCCCAGCCATGCACCTGAGGTAACCAGATACAAAGCCCCAACCTGATTCACAAGTACGGCCAAGAACATCCTACCACAAGGTTTTGAGGCCCTCGCCCTCAGATACCAAGCGTGTGGTCGGGCCGGGGTTCTATCCATACTCCTATTGTCTTTCCAGGACACAACCGGAGCGGGTTGTCGCTCAGTCTTTCTTTGAGAGGGGGAATCTCTCCAGACCTTTTCCAGCGGCGGGAAATCGAGCGAATGTGTGTCCATTTCGTCCTAAACATATTTAGGAAGTTGTCATGCCCTGCCATTATATCATTGGATTCTGCTACTAGAACATTGGGTACCTACACACGCACATGTAAAGTGACGATGGTGCCTTCATGCAGCACTGGCGATTTTCGAAGTTACCAATCCCCCTTCCCCACCTGTTATATGAAAAGAAGCTGCTGCTTCTTGTTCTCTGTTGCGAGCCTGGAAATTCTGCTGCCTCACATGACAACAGTTATTTCTGCCAAAAACGAAGATGTGTACTTTTTTTTTAGCAAGCATGCTTGTCCTCATGATGGACTGCAGGGAACTGACTTACTTAGCTTCGGTGTTTTGTGACGGCCAATTTGAAGGGTGACACTTCGTAATCTGCGAGAGTAAAAGCATAAGTCTATTA
>NQII01001307.1:0-28440 GCA_002778355.1 Clitarchus hookeri
TTAGTACGTGTTCACATGCTCCTTTTGGTACATAGTGACACTAGGTCATATCGGGATACTGCCGACGGGTCTCAACACATGTGTCCCGGATGTGCCGTCACTCACCATCTCCTTGGATGATTTCCGTATTCTTGGCCCATGTTTGTGCGCATTGATGTTGGGCGTTGGTGAACAAGATATTGATTTCATCGAACCTAGGTCCCGTGTTCGGTGTGGTCTCTATGGCATTGTAGGTTACTTGTCCATCGTCTGTTGTCGTTGCGGTGTTGGCAGTATGGGGTAGCAAGTCGTCCCACTCGTCCATGTGGTCTGCTACCTCAGTGCCTGGTACTCTGGACAGTTCATTGGCCAGTTGATTCTCTGTTCCGGGGACATGTGGCACAATGAAGTCGTACGATTGTCACAACAATGCCCACCAGGCGAGTTGCTCTTGGCTTTCCTCATGGAGTGAAGCCAGAGCAGGCACCTGTTGTCGGTTGTCGGTAAAGCACTGGCACTCAAAGTATGCCCTGTAATGCTTCACCGCAAAACCACTGCCAAACATTCTCTCTTGTTCACGTCATATCGACCCTCAGTCGGACCAAACTTGGTGCTGCTATATTCTATGATTTGGCGCTCGTTGTTGTCACCCAACTGGAATAGCACGGAACCTNCTACTGGGGTCGTGAAGTGCGAGTGTTGTACACTGCCGGAATCTGCTCTTCAGGGGCGGTGAACGCTGTCTTGTGGCCGTTTTTTGGCTTAATTGGGACCTGCCAATAAAGCTGTGCAAGTCCGGTGACGCCATGACCTTCACCTTTCCTAGTGTGTGTAATGAATCCTTCACACTGATGTATCGTAGTCGTGTGCTTTGTGTAATCAAATTAGGCAGGCGAAAGTCCACGCAGAAGTGCCACGTTCCATCTTTCTTAGGCACTAACGTGATTGCGCTGTTGTATTTTCTGTGTGTAGGCTCGATGATGCCTTTGGCTAACATCTCCTTAATCTTCTGTATGATAATGGTGCACTGGTGTGGTTGGTAACTGCGTGGTCCTGCAAAAAGCAGGCAGTCTTGTTCCAATGGGATTGCGTGTTCGGCAATAGTTGTTCGCCTTAGGAGATCTGCATCTGCAAACACGTCCCATTTTTCCAGAAGGATTTTCTGTAAAATTTCCCTGTATGCTTCTGGCACTTTGTGGTCCAGTTCATCCAACTGAAGGTTGGGGTGTAATTCGTGGTCCGCGGTTCAAGTTCGGAAATTGTGCGCCATTCTTTTTGGCCAAAATGGATCCTGCGGGCCCCTGGCTCTACTATGGTATTTTGTTCTGTAAGCCGGGGTAAACAAAGTATGGCATCTTCCTGCAGGTCTGTCGACACTAGACCTGTAGTGGTTGTTTCTATGTCCCTAATTCGGACAGTGACTATCACTTCTCCAAGGGTTTGCCCTGTATGTTGGTGTGTGGCTAAATGTACAGTTTGTTTTGCAGGCCTTATCACTTCCACGTTTACGAACAACACTCTCACCAAATTATGTGATGCAGCTGTGTCCCTAATGCTAAACACTGGATGTTATTCAGGAAGACTGGTATCCCTATCATCCTGTGTGTGCCCTTTGTTATTTGTTGTAACACAATTTGTTGTGGAGTGGGTGTTATTGTGTGTTGGATTTGTTGATGTGTCGGTGTTACATGCTCTTGTTTTGCCAGGGGCAGTGAGCATTTGGCTCGCATACCCCGCCAGCTAGTTTCCAGCCGGTGGTTTCCTGCCATTGTCTACCTCCTCCAATTGCTCTTTGTGGTTAGGGCATACACAAAGCCAGTGGTATTGTTGGCCTGGACAGTACCTGCATTGAAAAGGGTAGCATTCCCTTCTAATTGCTCCCCTCTGCGTGGCTTCAGCTGCCGCGCTTGGGCCAGCTGTTAAGGTGTAGCAAGTCGGCTATTCCCCGTGTCTTTATGAGTTGTTCGGATCACCCCTTTCATGCTGTGTCCAGCTGATGGCCGTGGTTGGTATGCACATCCCGTTCCCTGCTGTGCACTTTCTTTTCGGTATTGGCCTGGTCTAAGAAGACTGTGGACCTCATGAACTAATCCACACTGCCATGTATAATTAGTGCCAGGGCCATTTTCAGTTCTGATTTTACTGTTGATGCTATTACTTCCAAAATGTCTGAGTCTCGCATATGTGAATTAAAATGTCTGATGATATGGGCTTTACGGGCGGCAAATGCTGTTAGTGATTCATAATCATACTGTGTCTCAAAAATGGCATTTCTTTGAGCATGTAATGTTCCACATGCTGAGTTGTAGTGTCTGAGGAAAGCACTTTGGTATTCGATCCATTGTATGCCATAGTGGTCAATGGACCACCACCATGTGCATTGCCTATGCAGCGAGGCCACTCTGGTTCACTGTCACTGTACCTGCCCAATCGTCCTGTGTAGTCGCTCAGGAATGCCTGCAGGTCCTTGTCAGTGTTCCCTACGAAGATAGTCAGCTTCAGAAATTGGGCTGGTGTCGTACCCGTCCCTGTTGTTGGTGCCGCAACTGCTGGTGTTGTAGTCCTGCCAACCTGCTGTGGCATAGGCCACATGAAGCAAGGGGTGGTGTGTGGCACCAATGGGTTTCCCCATGGTGCTGCTACTTTGTCCACACCCGTTTAATGCGCAAGCGGGCTCTGTTGATGGCTCTTATTTTCACTGCCTTCAGTGAGGGGGCATGGCACTGTCACTCGTGGTACGTTCGTGCACTGTTCGTACAGGAAACATCCCGAGATGTTGCTTACCGTGTTCTGTTTGGTTGGTAGCACTATTTGTTTACATTTGTCATACATAGTTCAGCCATAGTTATCTGTGGATGCGCTCTCTATTCCTGTGAGACACTCGGCATGGTAATTTCTATGACAAATTACGCACCGTATTGGCCCGTGTCCAAGACCTAAAAATAAGATTTGTTTCTCGCAATGTCGGTTGCAAAAATTATTAATTAGTAAATTTTCCAAAAATTGTTATGTTAGCTGTGAAATTAAAAATTATCCTGGTTACTTTAAATATTCCAAAAATTGTTATGGCTGCTGTGCGAGTGCACACTTGCCTGCTCGTCTGTCCACGCGACCGATGTTACCTCGGACCACTTGGGGTCTGTTGCATTCAGTGCACAATGGCACTCATTTGCAGTCACAGGTACTGCTCCAGGCATTCTCTATTTGTTCCCTGTTATTCCTTTTAATGTCTTCTGCGAGTCGTCTCGCATTTGTTAATTCACGGCATGGACATTTAGAATCCCGAAATGGATTCAGTTGTGTTAAAGGATGCATGCACTTCAGGCATAAAGTTTGTACTTTTTTGTTNTTCGTACAGGAAACATCCCGAGATGTTGCTTACCGTGTTCTGTTTGGTTGGTAGCACTATTTGTTTACATTTGTCATACATAGTTCAGCCATAGTTATCTGTGGATGCGCTCTCTATTCCTGTGAGACACTCGGCATGGTAATTTCTATGACAAATTACGCACCGTATTGGCCCGTGTCCAAGACCTAAAAATAAGATTTGTTTCTCGCAATGTCGGTTGCAAAAATTATTAATTAGTAAATTTTCCAAAAATTGTTATGTTAGCTGTGAAATTAAAAATTATCCTGGTTACTTTAAATATTCCAAAAATTGTTATGGCTGCTGTGCGAGTGCACACTTGCCTGCTCGTCTGTCCACGCGACCGATGTTACCTCGGACCACTTGGGGTCTGTTGCATTCAGTGCACAATGGCACTCATTTGCAGTCACAGGTACTGCTCCAGGCATTCTCTATTTGTTCCCTGTTATTCCTTTTAATGTCTTCTGCGAGTCGTCTCGCATTTGTTAATTCACGGCATGGACATTTAGAATCCCGAAATGGATTCAGTTGTGTTAAAGGATGCATGCACTTCAGGCATAAAGTTTGTACTTTTTTGTTGCTAGTGCACTAATTTAAATTATAAGCACCCAGCGCTGTTTCGGCCATGTGGCTCAGTGCGGTTACCATGGTGACATGTTGTTTACACCACAGTTGCAGGGACCAACTCTCTATCTGCCCATACGGGGGGATCGGAGAGTTTCCCGTTACCTCGAGAGTGGGTGGGGGTGGTGGCTGCTACACTCTTGCATGCCCGGGGTGACTGCACTGCTCAGGAATGTCAGTGGGGTGGTCGCTTTCTGCCCAGCAATTGCAGTGCTGGAAGATGTCTGCTTTGTTTGATGCACGAAAATGGCAGCTTTCCACAAAACTGAATTTTCACGTTCTGGTCCAAAAGATTTAGATTGAATTAAATTTGCAGCTGACAGCTGCTGAGCACTTTGCCTTATTACCTGTTATTTTCTGTGGTGAATACTGACTGTATATATTATGTTAATTTTTTTTTTTGTTGATATCAATTTTGATAGCAAGTCTTGCATGCTTCGTGAAATTATGATGTGATCACATATTGACACAATTATTACGTGAATTTTGGTGATGACTACTTTCGACGAATTTCTTTGTTACACAAATGTTTGTATTACTATCATTAAAACCCTTAGAAGACTTTAAAAATGATGTGTCATGCAGAGTACGAACAAAATTTAACACTGAATATACGACTTTGAATTATTATTGTTTTACGTGTTTCGTAAGACATATATGGTGCCCTGTAAAATTGATCTTGCCCACATTCTTTGCATTTTTTGTTTGATAATTACATGTACATATAACAAGTAACTGAAAAGTTTTTTTATTTACGGTACACGTAAAATATAAGCAATGCACTCGTGATTTGTGGAATTGCCACATGAGTTGTCTTGCAACACAGCCATGTGCGTGCCACGTGTTGTTATTGGTCTGTGATCTAGCACGTGTTGCGCAGCATACAGAAAGATACTTATATGTTCTTTTAGAGTAAGGCATGATACATTTACACTATATAGCACACTAAAATGTAATTTGTTGTTCCTTGCATGAAACGACTTTGCATATAAACATGATTTTACCTGCAGTTTCTAAACTGGCCAAAATACGTTCGAGAGTGCTCCTCTGCGCAAGAGGGGCCTACATGTTCCGGAGGATAATAATCAATGCACATTGTACTTTGTAAAGCTGTTTATTCACTGTGCTTGATTACATGTGAGTAATGAAAGAAAACGGACCAGCACTTACTTCCTGCTGGTGAACTTAGCGTGAAAATGAGCATAGTGCACGGATATGCAGTAGTTTTAAGCTTTCTGGTGAGAGTACATGTGGTTCTCCCCTTGGTACAGCAAAGAAATAAAAGAAATCAAATGTTTCAGTTAATGAAGTTACTATTGCAGTGAAGTGATAACAGCCTAAATGATGGTACCGAGGGGGCTCGCAGAGCAGGCGACCGACGTTGCCGGTCTAGCTCGAGTGCTGAGACGAACTGGCAGAGTGAGATCGGCTTCCGTCACGAGTGATGAGAACGGACGTCAAACGTTGAATTGTAAAATATTATATTTACACTATGTAATATTATGGCAGTGGTTAAGAATTGTTTAAATTAAATGAAACACATTGGTGACACCCCCATTGATTAACAAATGTCAGTTAAGGTTGATGTTGTGAAGTTGCCAGGAGTATCACCTCACTAAATGAAATGTTACATGGAGACCTTTATAGGCAATCTCCCTTTTTGAAAATATTATTGCTCTTTTACAAATAAACATTAAATACACTAAAACATTTTCTTGTGGAAAGTGTCTGTCTTTCACTTCCTGTAATGGGTTTGAATTTAACTGGCTACAGTGTTGCCAGGTGGCTGTCTCCTGAAGGGATGGACGAGTCCACCTGGGCAAAGGGGTGTGGGTTGCAATGCTCGATTGCTCTTAACACAATAAAACACACCTTTGACTGTAGCTGTGAATGAAATGATGTTGTTTGATGTGTTTGGAAAAATGCTGCACACTACTGGTAACACTTTGGGGCATTTAGTACTTTAGCTTCAGCCTACAGGCCACTTCGATGCCACTTGGTGGTGCCGCATGTTGAATGTCGCGGTGCGAGCTGCTACGACATAATGACCAATTGCCTGTGCGCCCAACGGCTGTGGCTGTGGGATTAACACAGCTTTGAATCGCCTACCTATTTATTAAAAGAGTTACCTCTCTTGTAATAAATAAGTAGGGCAGTCTCTTGTGTTACGTAATCCTTGTTTGCAAGAAGGTGCAATGTCCGTTCTTGTCAACCTGCACTATGCACTCTTAGCCTGATGTGGTTGGGGTGCAGCCTGGTGTAGCAGGTGCGGTTTGCCGACTGCGGCAGTCAGAATGGGCACAAGGAACTCGTTGACGTAGGGTTCACGTCAAGTGTGTATCTCTTACTGTTAAGGGATAGTTGCTATTTCGATTGTAGCACAGCCTTAATACTCGACTTAAATTCACTCATATGTACCTGTGAGTTGGAAACCTGAAAACATTTGCTTTAGTGTTAACAATTTTATTGCTCAGCATGATGAGTGACAGTGTCTAGAATTCATCATGTTATTCGGCATTTCAGCAATTGAGAATGCTATTATATTCACACAGTGCATATAACCAAGCATTTATGAGGAAAATCAGATCAAAATTCTGTTGCGTGCCAATCCCCAGCTCTTAGTGTCCTATCGTCCCACCACCACTACACAGCTAGTGCATCGTAACTCCTGGGTTCACCAAACCTGAACCACAGAAAGCCGCTACAAACTCCAACTGGAACAGCATTTCATAAAATGCCCAGCAGAGATGCCATGCCGCCACCAGAATCAAGCAGCCATCCCACCTCCATTCCCCTATTAGGTAACTTTTGGGTATGTGCTCTTTTAGGCCGGCCGAACACCCCATAATTCATCCCCAGTAGCAAGAACTTATGTGGTCGAGGTTACCCAGAGTTGGTTGAATGTTGTACTGCCTGGCACCATAACTCAGTGGAGAGTAAATGATGAGGGTCTTCCAGTCGATGGTCCAGGGGGCCCTGGTTGGTAATCTCCATCAGTTGGTTGATGAGTTGTCANAATGATGAGGGTCTTCCAGTCGATGGTCCAGGGGGCCCTGGTTGGTAATCTCCATCAGTTGGTTGATGAGTTGTCACGGACTTACGTTGCACTTTTGTACCCTATGACGAGACTGTAGGCTGTTTCGTATTCCTGAAATATATTAAATAAATGTGTGTGATACTACGAAGGATGTAATACCCTGCAATGAATTGACACTGATTTCACTTGGTTGAGAGATTTATTCACAGTCCTTACTACAGGTGAATAATTCGTTAATGATGAATCATAATGGACCCAGCACTTAACCGGTGAAAAACACGTGGTCTTATATTAAGACGCGGTTGCGTTAAACTCCCAGGTGAGAGGGCGGTTGGCTCTCCTTCCAACACATTAAAAATAATACAAATGTTCCGGTGACTAAAATATTACTATTGCAGTAAAATGATTGCAGCCTATTTGCGGGTACTGAGGGGGCTTGCGGAGCGGGCGACCAACGCCACCGGTCTTGTCCGGGTGCTGAGACGAACTGGTCCGAATGGTGTCGGATTTCATCACAAGTGGCGAGAACCTAAGTCAAATGGCGAATGAATGAAACATAACATGAGGACACTGTGAAATGATTGTGATGGTGAAAATTTGTATGAATTAAATAAGACCTATGGTGGCATCCCCATTTATTAACAAATGTATGTTAATGTTGAAGTTGTGGAGTTGACGAGGAATGTGACCACACTAAATCATTTGTTACAATGCTGGAGGCCATTATAGGCACTCTCTCTTTTAGAAAACATAATTGCACTTAAATAAATACACATTAAATAAGTTATTACATTTTCTTATAAAAGTGTTTGAATTTCACTCCCGATGATGCATTGAAATTACTCTGGCTACAGTGTCTCCTGAAGGGATGGACGAGTCAACGGCTGTGGCTTTGGGGTAAATTTCGTTTTGGATTGCCTACTTATTTATTAAAAGAGTTACCTGTTGTAATAATGAGTAGGGCGGTCTCTTGAATTGCGAAATCCTTGTCGGCAAGGATAGGTCAATAGGTTCTTGTCAACCTGCACTACGCACTATTCGCCTGTTGTAGTTGGTGTGGCCCGGTGTAGCTAGTGTAGTTGTAACTGTGGCGGGCAGAGTGGGCACAAGGAGCTTGTGGACGCTTGGTTCACGTCAGAACATAGGGGAAGTGAAGGCCATGTTAAGTTATTAATGGTACCTGCAGTCCAGCGACTCCATGTGTGCCATTCATCCAGTAATCATGCCCTGGTTTTCGAAATCTAAGTGAAGTGAGAGTGTATTGTATGTAACCCTTAATTTTTCCAATAAGGTAAACACAAAATTATTATTATTCGGATTACGGTAAGTAACAAACCCATGTTAATTGTGCAGTTATTTTGTCTACCTACACCTTGATGCATACTGTGTCCTTCCTCCCTTAACCCATTCATCCCGCTAAACCAGCGCAGCAACGATGTGCCCTCTACTGGGGACAAGTTGACTAGAACGTGGTGGTCATCCCCTCCATTACTCCCAACGCCAGTGACATGCACAGGAGTGCACCCTACCTTCGCTACTCTCTGGGTACTGCCAGAGACAGATAACCATATCCCTTTCATGCCCTCAGGAGACATATTCTGAGGGCATGATCATTCTGGTCTGCCAATACTACCAAAAGACATACCCAGTAAAAATGCTGCTAGGGAAATTAATACAACGAAGGGGGCACAGTGGTTACAGTACTCGTGAATCCCCTTGTGTGCCACCCTTAATTTCTGTTCACGTCCTGTGCATGTGCTGTGTGTGAATTGTAAGAGTGCTTACGACCCATAAAAATATGGGTATTCTAAAGACAATATAAGACCAAGTATTATGTGCGAATTCCAACAAACATGACTAGTTTAAAGATCATGCTTGTTAAAAGCTCGCCTCTCCAGGGGTTAGAAAGGACTCATCAACCACGAACCATCTGCTGCCATTCTATTATATAAAAAAAATTAAGTTAATGTGATTTTTATGTAAATTCATCTAAGTGTTCAAAATGTAAACAAAGCATCCCAACATACAACATGACATGGTCCAGGTTACCCAGGGCTGGTTTAGTGTTGGATTGCCCAGCACCATAACCCAGTGGAGAGTTAATGAAGAGGATCGTCCAGTCGATGGCCCAGGGGGCACTGGATTTATTTCGTCAGTTTGTTGATGATGATGTCACGTACTTACTGTTGCACTATATATACCTTATGACGAGACTGTAGGCTGTCTCATACGCCTGAAATATACTATGAAATTGTGGGTGATGCTACAAAGGGTATAGTAACCTACAATTAATCGACACACGTTTAACTTTGTAAATCAGTTTATTCACTGTGCTTGCTTACAGGTGAATATTGCATGAAAATGGATCCAGCGCTTACAGCCTGCCGGTGACCTTAGCATGAAATAAACGTGGTATTGTGTTGATACACAATAGCGTTAAGCTCTCTGGTGAGAGGGCGGTTGGCCCTCCTCTTAGTACAGTAAAGGTACTAAAAATATTCCGGTTGACTAATATATAACTATTGTAGATAAATGATTGCAGCCTAAATGATGGTACCGAGGGGGCTCGTGGAGCAGGCGATCAATGTTGTCTGTCTGGTCCAACTGCTAAGACGAATTGGCTGAGTGACCTCGGTTTCCGTCACGTGTGACGAGAACAGAAGTCAAACAGCTAATGATGAAACATAACATGAACACTATGTGATATGAATGCAATGGTAAAAAATTGTATAAATTAGATTAACAATTTGGTGACACCCCCCTTCATTAAAAAATGTATGTTTAGACTGAAGCTATGAAGTTGATGGGGCGTGTCACTGCACTGAATTACATGTTACAAGGATGGAGGCTTTTACAGGCAATCTCCCTTACAAAACATAATTGCACTTATATAAATACACCTTATAATGTTTTATTGTATAAAGTGTTTGAATTTCACTATCTGTGATGTGTCTGTATTTCACTGGCTTAAGTGTTGCCAGGTGGCAGACTTCTGAAGGGATGGACGAGTCCACCTGGGTAAAGGGGTGTGGAATGCCATGCTTGATTGCTCTTAATACAATATAAAACACCCCTGACTGTAGCTGTGAATGCAGTGTCTGTGTTTAATGTGTTTGTAGAAATGCTGCACACTACTGGGTGACACATTGGGGGACTTATCACTTCAGCTCCGATCTACAAGCCAGTTCGATGCCACTTGGTGGTGCGTCACATCATATGTCGTGGTGCGAGCTGCTACGATGCAACAACCGATTGCCAGTGCACCCAATGGCTGTGGCTTTTGGGTAAACACCATTTCGGATCGCCTACTTATTTATTGAAAGGTTGACGTCAACCACGCGTCCACGAGTTCCTTGTGCCCACTCTGACTGCTGCAGTAACAACAACTACACCAGCTACACAGGCACGCACCAACCACATCAGTCCAAGAGAGCGTAGTGCGAGTTGACAAGAACGGAACTTGTACCTTCTTACCGACAAGGATTACGCAACTCAAGAGACAGCCCTACTCATGTATTGCAAGAGGTTACTCTTTTAATAAATAAGTAGCCGAAACTATGTTTACCCCAAAACCACAGTCGTTGGGCACACTGGCAATTAGTTGTTGCGTCCTTGCAGCTCGCGAAGCTAAATACGACACAATGCACCACCGGGTGACGTCAACTGGCTTGTAGGCCAGAGCTGAAGTGACAAGTGCCCCAAAGTGGCATACAGTAGTGTACAGAATTTTTACAAACATATTAAACACAGTCACAGCATTCACAGCTACTGTCAGGGGTGTGTTTTATTGTAATAATACCAATCAAGCATGGCATTCAACACTCCTTTTCCCAGGTGGGCTCGTCCATCCCTTCAGGAGACAGTCACTTGGCAATACTGTAGCCAGTGTAATTTCAATTTATCATCGGAAGTTAAATTCAAACACTTTTATAAGATAATGTAATAACTTATTTAATGTGTATTTATTTAAGTGCAATTATGTTTTCTAAAAGAGAGAGTGCCTATAATGGCCTCCAGCATTGTAACAAATGATTTAGTGTGGTGACATTCCCCGTCAACCTCACAACTTCAACATTAACAGAAATTTGTTAATAAAATGGGGATGTCACCAATGTGTTTTATTTCATTCATGCAATTTTTCACCATCACAATCATATCACAGTGTCCTCATGTTATGTTTCATTCCTTCGCCATTTGACTTAGGTTCTCGCCACTCGTGACGAAAGCCGACACCATTCGGACCAGTTCGTCTCAGCACCAAGACAATACCGATGGCGTTGGTCGCCCGCTCCGCAAGCCCCCTCAGTACCCGCATATAGACTGCAATCATTTTACTGCAATAGTGATATATTAGTCACCGGAACATTTGATTTTTTTTTAATGTACTGGAAGGAGAGCCAACCGCCCTCTCACCTGGAAGTTTAACGCAACCGCGTCTCAATATAAGACCACGTGTTTTTCACCGGTTAAGTGCTGGGTCCATTATCATGCATCATTAACAAATTATTCACCTTTAGCAAGGACAGTAAATAAACCTCTCAACCAAGTGAAATCAGTGTCAATTCTTTGTAGGGCATCCTTTGTAGCATCATCGGCATTTTGTTAGTATTTTCTAGGAGTACGAGATGACCTACTGTCTCGCCATCCGATATAAAAAGTGCAACCGTAAGTAAGTAAGCGATACCCATCAAAAAACTGACGGAGGATTACCAGGGTCCCCGTGGGCAGTCTACCGGACGACACTCATCATTAGCTCACCACTGAGTTATGGCACTGGGCAGTATAACATCCAACCAGACCTGGGTAATCTCGACCACGTCAAGATTACCTTTTGTTATAAATGAGTAGGGCAGCCTCTTGGGTTATGCAAACCTTGTTGGCAAGAAGGTGCTAGTTCTGTTCTTGTCGACCTGCACTTCGCACTCCTGGTCTGATGTAGTTGGTGCTACCCTGTGTAGCTAGTGTAGTAGTTGTGACTTCGGCGGTCTGAGTGCGCACAAGGAGCTCGTGAACGCATGGTTCACGTCAAATGGACTGGAAAAGAGAGCTCCGTTGCTGAACCGAATAATGTTGCTGNTCAAACACTTTTATAAGATAATGTAATAACTTATTTAATGTGTATTTATTTAAGTGCAATTATGTTTTCTAAAAGGTAGAGTGCCTATAATGGCCTCCAGCATTGTAACAAATGATTTAGTGTGGTGACATTACCTGTCAACCTCACAACTTCAACATTAACAGAAATTTGTTAATAAAATGGGGATGTCACCAATGTGTTTTATTTCATTCATGCAATTTTTCACCATCACAATCATATCACAGTGTCCTCATGTTATGTTTCATTCCTTCGCCATTTGACTTAGGTTCTCGCCACTCGTGACGAAAGCCGACACCATTCGGACCAGTTCATCTCAGCACCAAGACAATACCGATGGCGTTGGTCGCCCGCTCCGCAAGCCCCCTCAGTACCCGCATATAGACTGCAATCATTTTACTGTAATAGTGATATATTAGTCACCGGAACATTAGATTTTTTTTTTAATGTACTGGAAGGAGAGCCAACCGCCCTCTCACCTGGGAGTTTAACGCAACCGCGTCTCAATATAAGACCACGTGTTTTTCACCAGTTAAGTGCTGGGTCCATTATCATGCATCATTAACAAATTATTCACCTGTAGCAAGGACAGTAAATAAACCTCTCAACCAAGTGAAATCAGTGTCAATTCTTTGTAGGGCATCCTTTGTAGCATCATCCGCATTTTGTTAGCATATTCTAGGAGTACGAGATAACCTACTGTCTTGCCATCCGATATAAAAAGTGCAACCATAAGTAAGTAAGCGATATCCATAAAAAAACTGACGGAGAATTACCAGGGTCCCCATGGGCAGTCTACCGGACGACACTCATCATTAGCTCACCACTGAGTTATGGTGCTGGGCAATATAACATCCAACCAGACCTGGGTAATCTCGACCACGTCAAGATTACCTCTTGTTATAAATGAGTAGGGCAGCCTCTTGAGTTATGCAAACCTTGTTGGCAAGAAGGTGCTAGTTCTGTTCTTGTCGACCTGTACTACGCACTCTTGGTCTGATGTAGTTGGTGCGACCCTGTGTAGCTAGTGTAGTAGTTGTGACTGCGGCGGTCTGAGTGCGCACATGGAGCTCGTGAACGCATGGTTCACGTCAAATGGACTGGAAAAGAGAGCTCCGTTGCTGAACCGAATAATGTTGCTGAAGTTCTTTTTTTACCAATACATTTTCTTTCTATGCGTAATTTACTTAAGCGAAATCATTACAAAGGGTAATTATGTCTTCTAGGGTAATGATATTATGTTTGTGTCTATTAATTTTCTTTGTATAAGTGCCNAATTCATTTTCTTTGTATAAGTGCCATTGTATTTTGTAAGTGCAACTGACACATTTTTGTGTCGGAGTCCTGGTGGATTCTGCCATGATTTTTAGTTTGTTCCGCGTGCTTAAAAGAGCGGATGTACATCGCATACACTGGGCGCTTTAACTTCTTTGAGCTTAATATTTAGTATTCCAATAGTGTTAATTTTTTTTTTAACTTAATTCTTTCTTTTGTAGCATGCCACTCTCCACCCCACCAGCTCATATCGCACCAGGGATATAACACATTAAATTATATTCATTGGCGAGGTGCCACTTTGTTATGTGTAAACTACTAGCACACCATAGCTGCTAGACCAGTGTAAGTGCCTCTTTGGAAGGATTCTAGTGAGTAGAAATCAATTCAGTGAAATGTGGTTGTTTCTATTTCACTGCCGGGCACTTCACAGCCCTGTCTTGGTACCTGTCTTGGGTATTTTACCCACTGCTTCAACTCACTAATAATGTCTAATTTACTGTGTTTTTGGTGTGTGAGACAGCCAGCTAACAATCTTACATGATACTTAGAGGTGTATGAAAGGGCCAACACACTTGTTAGGTAGGTATAATCTGATTTTCCATCATTACGACATCATCTCCATGTGGGCGAACAGCCAACACCCTGGATGAGTCTCTCACGCTCTGGTGCCCTTCACAACTCTGCAAGTATTCTAGAACCTGGTACCATAAATCCNCACCCTGGATGAGTCTCTCACGCTCTGGTGCCCTTCACAACTCTGCAAGTATTCTAGAACCTGGTACCATAAATCCAAGCTTCCTACACTTTGCTGCTGAGACCAAGACATCCCATCAACCTTTTCTCGGTTTTTCTCACTTGGGTGTGACCAAACACATGAAAGCCCTGGTGCCAGATTTTATATTGANCATCAACCTTTTCTCGGTTTTTCTCACTTGGGTGTGACCAAACACATGAAAGCCCTGGTGCCAGATTTTATATTGTATTTTATATTGCTCTCTGCTCTTATTTTTGTACTAATGAATAAGTCTTTATGTAAATTACCACTACAAAGGACTGGGGAAAACACTTTCCAATTTAATTACTATGACACATTTATGGTATAATAATTGCCAATTGTACTATTTACAGTGTTAAATCTGTTGTGTTACTGTATTTTGAAGTAGATTGTATAATCTTAATGTAAAATAAGTGTTTTCTAAGTAAATGTTTACTTTTTCCAAAACTTGATTTACTTCCTTTGGTGCCAGGCTGCTAAAGCTCCCTCGTGGGCTGTCGCCATGATAATTAGTCATGCTATCGAGTGCGTAGTAGAAGGGTGCGCCAATGCACTGAGATTGCCATAACAGCCTCACATTAGTGGCATATGAGAGGGGACCAAAAACATCCTCGTAGATAGTATCAGTTATATTCCTGCAACAATCACAATTTATAGTCACCAAGGCGAACTGGGCTCAATCCCCAGCTGGGTCACTCCTGGATTTTCGTAATTGGGAAACGTGTCAGACGATGCCGCTGGTCGGTGGGTTTTCGTGGGGATCCTGGTTTTTTCCACCCTTACATTCTGGTGCTGCTCCATTCACACCTCACTTCACCCTCATCGGTTCTCTAGAACTCATTGTGAAAAATCACTCATCTCTCAACTGCCTACAATGTATATTTTCAAAAAAATTTTGAAGTTGCAAGGAGGTGAGATTTCCGAAGCCATATGGTAAATTGTGAAAAAAATTTATTACACATCATTGTGACAACTGCAAACTATCGAATGTGAGAAATGGGATTATTCGGGGAACAAAAAAAAAAAACAAATTTAACCATAAAAACTGCGTATTCAAGAATGATTATTTTACTACCCTAAATTTGTGCCTTTGAAGACCATATAAGAGAATTTCAACTATATTTGGAGAAATGTTTACTGCTAGTTAAGAGAATGATTGTTCAATATTTTGTATTTGCAGTTGCAGACTTTTTCACAAAAGTTGGTAGTGAACTATCAAATAGTCAAAACTGTGTGTGTATTTAGTGCTGTGTAAATGGGATGACAACAGTGAATTGAACTCAAAATCAATATTTATTAAAGGGAATCAAAATTATAAAGGTTTCAAATTACAAACTACATTACCCTAAATCTATTGTTTCCATACATACATAGAACTATATTAAATTTTACACCTCTCTAAGAACAACAATCTTGCTCATCACCACGTAGTACAGCACTGTTTTCTGATAAAATACATATCGGAAATTGTTCGAATAACTCGGGGTAAGCTCTGGATATCAAATCTTGATGACAAAGTTGTAGAAAAATTTTCTTTTTCATCTCAGTGATACCAAGCATTTCCTGATAGCATTACAAAGGCGCTCTGTTTCGTTGCCCTACTTTACTATTTCTTACAAATTGCACGAATTGATCATCCAGGTAGTCCAATTTAACAAAAGTTTATTGTGGTTAAGATTTCCTGTACTGAGACCAAACATAATCTATATCGGTTAAAATTTTTGTTCAATCGTTACTTTTCGTTCCTACTTGAGTCTGGTCATAAGACATGATGCAGACCGCGGCTTCTCCTAAAGCCCTTTTCGACCCGCGCACATCACTTAGCATAGCAGATAGGAACTATCTACACAAGGTACCTGCCGCACGCCGCACAACCAGAGGCTACGTGACCAAGTTATGCTGCTGAAGACAATGTAATGACTTTCACTGCGACAAGTTGTAACAATGTTTCACCCTCATTAAAAGGGCTAACCAACTCTTCATAATCACTACTGTAAATTTTGGCAAAAGAGTAAATGAATGTGAGAAAATTCCTACACGGGTAACAGAGTACTGATAGTGCAAAGTGCCGACCCCATGGTCGCCGAGATCTAGTTAATCCTGTAACTTTACGAGAATCCAATTAGTGCATCGTGTAATCTTTGTTAAAAGAACACAGCAGTAATTAGTGATGTATTTAACACATTCATTCATAATTAATAAGAGATATGCGATTTTCCTCTTGCAAGTGGTGACGTGAGCCAGGCGTTCGCTGGTACCTTTGTGCCCACTGTGACTGCCGCATTAGTGTCCTACACTCCAGATGCACCACACCAGCAGGCATATGGGCAAGAGTGATAGTGTATTCAGTGTTATAATCAATCAGCGTTCGTCAATATCGTTTATTCAGTGCTATGTAATTAATCGGAGTTCACCGATATAATTAAATCAGTGCGACATAATTGATCAGAGTGCATCAGTGTAGTTATTCAGTGTCATAATTATCATGTGTATTTGTTCCATGTGTGTAAATTGCACAAGTGTTATTAATTATTCAGATCTTTATAATTAAATCATTATTATTTATTGGTTGAGTGGATCTATTCAGTATTTATTTATATTATATTTATCGTGTTGAAAGATCATCACATACCCAGCCAGCCAGGGACATGTGACATTACTAGGTTGGCAATACAGGCTGCTACGATGCAAATATTTAATTTTAATATAACCCTGATTTATTGTGTATTTGTGCAAGGGTAATTGTGTTTTATTATGTAAATTGTATAGGTTAATTGTGTTTGATTATGTTAATCTAAGGTATATCATTTTCTTACATCTCGTTAGCATTTTAAGTCACATTTATGTTTCATCTTTCCACCGCTTGGCGTCAGCCGCGCTCAGGTAGCGGGAGCTGGCGCGGTTCACAGTACAGTACGCTTCATCACTTCAACGCGGGTGGACGTGGTAAGTCTCTCGTTTCACAAGAACCTCGATGCCAGCCCCTGAGGCTGCAACCTCACTCAGTAATCGTATCATCACATCATCCACGAAATAACTTGTATTTTATGTTACATCGCACCAAGGGGAGAGCAGCGTCATGCACCTTAATTAATCGTAATCCATTAGTGTGTTACATTGTACGACCACGTGGTCACCACATGTCTGTTTCGGTTAAGTGTTCAATAAAATAATCATCTTTCATATAACCAATAGTGCGTTCATTAATCCGGGCGTGCGCAGCGGCCATACAGCTCGCATTTTCCTATTATCTGACGTGTGTTACCTCGAGCCCCCTAGGGTGATTAACCACGACCCGATTTCATTGCTCAACACTGAGCTGGCGCACGGCACTGTCACAGCTCGAGGGACACCGCGCGCCCAACCGTCTTCCTTCGACAAGGGACGTACCTAGCACACGTCAGTGGAACATTAAAACTCTAATCGAACAACGTATAAAATCAACATAATTTTTGATATTAATGAAAATGCATTTTATTTAATATGTAATCATTATCTTAGTGTCTATAAGTGTTCAGCGTGTGTATTTTATTTCTGTGTAGTTTAAAAGACTCACTATAAAATATTTGAAAACTCTATAAAAATAAATATTTAATTTTTTGATTTTTTGTATTTTATTGTAAACCATAATTCACGTCATGCAATTGGCAATGTATTTTCAAAGGCTATGTGTTCACTTTACTCATTTTCATATTTTGTTGAGAAATATTCTGTTTTGGCAGGCAGCGGTCAACTACCTTTACCGCCACCGTGCCACCCCCTCTTCAGTCTGAGAGTAGAAGGCATCAGGGCAGGTCGTGTCACGCCGCTCGGGGGTGAAGCAACTATGAACTTCAATCGCGTTCACTGCAATATAATTTTATCGTACTGGAACAATTAATTTGACTATGTTCGTGCACCCCCAAGTGCACCTCCCTTCCGGAGGTTTATGGTACTAAGTTTAAAAAGAAATTGATTAAGTTGAAATTTGGATTTTTAAGGGCACCAGCCCAGTTGAGCAGTGAGACTTATTCTCAAGGGGTGGGCTCTTCACCCGAGTGGCTGTTCCTGGACTCACCCCACTCCAACTGTGATGTTGTATTGTAGTAATAATCCTGTATACCTGCCTATATGAGGATGTAAGCCACCTCATACGCTGCTACTTTCCGAGTGAGATTGTTATGGCCATCTCCCACACCGATAGAATGCATGTGCACAACAATCACATCAGATATGGGATGCAGTAGTAGAGTGGGTAGAGGATCCAAAAAGCTACATGGCTGTGAAGCTGCCAGCAGTGAAATAAAACCACAGTTTTCTCTTGAGTTGGATTTTACTCACTGCTAAACTTCCTCCAAGGAGGCGCTTACATTTCCCCAACCGCTCTGGCACGTTGACCGCAGAAACAGATAAAATAGCACATAGCCAATGGGATTAATACATGGTAAAAATCCCGACTCCTTTGAGCTGGAGGGACCTGAGGGTGATGCTTCCTCTGGGTGATGAACGTTCAATTACGGTTCCATAGCAAAGAATGTCTATTGTAAACTTCGTGGTGATTGGATAGCAAATTAAGAAGGCCCAGAGGCATGTGACGCGTGACCACCCCTGGCAAGCATTAGAGACCAACTAAATAAATTAGCGGAGACTGGCCAAGAGCTCAGCCAAAAAGTGTGTGACAGGCACTAGAAAATACAAAACGTACACTACAAAAAGAACAATTATACATGACCCTCCACTACGAAACAAATGAACACGNGCACTAGAAAATACAAAACGTACACTACAAAAAGAACAATTATACATGACCCTCCACTACGAAACAAATGAACACGTGTGAATTAATTTTAGTAAATAAATTACACAGAACAGAAATATGTGTTGTCATTACAGTTGTGAACCAACGTATTGTTGAAAAGCCTTGGCGCTGTCTAACTCAGTCTGTTGCCTCATTCATTGTGTTAAAAACATAATTAACACTGAAATAAAAATGTTACATAATAATTATGCCCCAATTTTTTTAAATGGTGGGGTGGAATCTGGTGGTTTGAGCTGGGCGAGTTTACTTTCACCCCAGGAGTGGTGTGGTTAGCCATGACTGATTGGCTACGAAACAACAATGATAAATTTTTATTTATTACCTCTGAATTGCAAATTAAAGTGGCTGTTCACTAGAAAAAAATCGGATTGGCTTTACACCACACTCACACTGCACACCAATTCACACACAGGAATGTAATACATGTAGGGGTGTCGCTGGAACTCTGGAACCATTGTGACCCCCTCGATACATTCATTTCTCTGGTGGTATCTTTTTTTGGGGGGTTGTTTGGTGGTTATTGTCGGCCCGAATTATTATTCCCTCAAAAATTTCCTCTTGAGGGCATGGCCATGAGACGGTCACCTGACTCCAGCAGTTCCTTGAACATCGTGTGGGTAAGGTGCACTCATAGCACACCGCGCTGAGGCAGGAGTCCACGAGGTTTAACCGCTACATTCGGGAGGACTCACCCTAGTAAAGCGCACATCATAGCTGCACATATTTAGTGGGACGAACAGGCCAAGGGAGAGGGTTGTTGCCCATGTCAATGCTAGGATCCACCCTCAACTTCAAACCAATTATGTCGTGTCATACAATAACCCTGCAGCATAACACCAGCCACTTTACAACCACTCTGCCGGTCAGCAACGCTGAGGTGTTGGCAACAATGATTTTGTAATCTAAAATTTTGATGCAAGTTATGAAGCCCCCGACAGTAACTGACAGCATGACTGCTCTCAGTGTGTGCCTGTTTCTGACCGATTATCTAGGTGTCCGCCTGCACAAAACTCGAGCAATATGGTGCCATAAATTACAAAAAAGTTAATAACATATTCCAAAAATCAAACAAACACACAGAACATTAAAAAAAAAACAAGAATTAAAAGAGACATTATGGAACAAAATTACTAAAAATGAGTAATGCATGGAAAATACGCATTTTGGGATGGATTAAATGAGTGGTTGTAATATTTACTTAAGTTGTTGTCCGAGTTGTTCCTACACTCTGCGCTGGCTATGGATTCGTCGAGCTCCCTCCCATGTGTGAAGTAAGGCGATCCTTAGTAGAGGGCATATAGCAGCAGCTCAACTGTGGTGGTTGGGGACTTTGTCACTAATGTGGTGAGGTGGGGTTCCCGAGAACTCAAATAGATATTCACAATAATTTCACCTTTAAACCAGGTCCACTAGGCTAATGAATAAAATTGTAGTGTTCCATATAGGAATACAAACAAATAAAATGTATATGGTCGTATAGTACAGAAATGTTTCATTGGTATCGTACAAGAATATAGATTATTCGTCTTTTAATCAATTGTGTTAACAACAATAGTGTTAACATCAACGATGTTAAGTTTGGTATGTGATCGGAGCTTTAATGCGAACAAATGAACCTTTTTTTTTTATCGTGTTTGAACTGTCATGGCTGCCTCCTCATGTTTTCCTTATTATTAATTGTGGGTTGTACATAGTTAATAATATTTTGAAGCGTGGACTTGTATATTAAAGTTTTCGTATCATTTTGCATTAAATTAGGGCACAACTATGGTGAGTAAACAATGTAATGACCCGTAAAAGTTGTGCTGACAACTTATATAAACGGTACCCGCCTTTGGGCATGTGGCATGGTGTACAGAATCAAATTAACTATTTCCGGAATGGGTGTTTTCGAATTAATAGTATACTTAATCCTAAAGAAACTGCATTAGAAAGGGAACTGAATTTGATTGCCTTTTACACAATAGGACACATTTAAATGTGACATGAACTTGACATTTGAAAAAATGTACTTTTATAGGTACTCACTACTACTGATATGAATTTAAGTAACACCAGCTTTGCTACTACTTCAGGGCTATAAATTTAACTATGCCAATATATGATCAAGCCTTAAACACTGGTATTGAACTGTTGGAAACCAAAGAGTTCAGATGAATTTGTATTTTACCATTTGGGGACTAACGTACTTAACGATACCGGTACTAAATAAAAAATGTCAATGGTTATTATAGCTTTTTTTTTTTTAAATTGGCGAGCCCTTTCACAGTTTTGTAGGTCCTCTGGCATCCACGTTAGTAAAGAAGGTTGGATAATGAGATACACCTTAGGGCAAGCCTTGCGCGCCTTAGGTCGGGTTTAGTAAATTGTTTGGTAATTATTAAATTTAGGGTCTTTTCTGTAAAAAATAGTTCACGGAAAATGGTATATTTACGCTCTACTAATGATGCAGAACACGAATATACTAGGGCATTAACGTCCGATTAATTTCGTAATATATGCCCACCTAACCTAACAGAATCTAACCCCACAATGGGTGAATCACTATTTTACATTTTTAAACGAACCTAGGATTGTAAGGTTTTACACTAACCTAAGATAGCAGGGTTTTACACTAACCTAGGATGTTTGGGTTTTACACTAAACTACGAATGTAGGATTGTAGGGATTTAAAGGAACCTTAAAACACACCAAAATAAGGTAAATTGACTCACCTAGGTAGGGGGCTGGTATAATTCCGCTGACGTTAATAGACGTAAACAAACATATTTTGCAGGTTTTTTTAATATGTTCTACTTATTTTAACATTACGCCCTCTTGAATATGAACAAGGTAAGCTGTGCAGAACCCATTAATGCAACTTTTGTTGGTCTGGGACGTTTCTTTCAGAAACGTAAACAAACTGGTTATACTACTCATTTTACATTTTTGGTCAACTTTTTAAAATATGTTGTACTTATTTTGAAGCTACACCGCTAGCATATTCTTGTTCTATGTAATTAATAGAGTAGAAATATATAATAATTTTGAATTTTTTTTTTGTGAAAAAAACAACAAATTACCAAAACTATAACTGCAGCTTATTGTGAAGTTAGGTTTAGTTCAGTTAGGTCTTCTGTAATTGACACAGATAGGCGCCAGCAGTACGTAAGCCCTCCAATATCCACGCTAATATGCAGTATTACATAGTACAATTTCCACGTTTAAACTCCAGCCCATTAAACTGATTAACTGACCTTCGATGACGTTACTCACCCATGTAAGCAGCAGGTATATTTCCTTTGTGATATATTGCTGATAACTCTTGTATAGAACACATTTACATTCATTCTAATGTGTCTGAAACTCCACAAACACTCGTATTTCCGCATAATAATTAGATTTAACACTTCACATGGAAATAATTGCAAAGAAATTAATTTATCAGCACTCTCTACTCGTAAATCACGAGCTTTCACATGGTTAAATTTAGAAGGAACATCAAATGCCTGCAGTAACACTCCACTCGCCACCAACCACACACACCGGCATGTAAAATTTAACTGATTGTTATATGGGTGTGGTAAAATTCACTGCAGACATCAGACTGTAAATTCACATCTGTTACCTTCACTACACCATTGTAGTATATCATGGCGATACATGTAAATGAAGGTTTGTGACGCCTTGTCAAACAATATTGTCAAACAATACTTCTACAGAACGTATTACAAACCTCTCATGAATTTCAACAAGTTAAGCCTTACAATAGCCAACAGGATTAAATCTTATTCTGACATGGTTTAATTACTGTCGTTTATGCTTGTATGCTTGTAAGTCGTGTGTCATAACCCCCCTCCCCCTTCCCTCCTTTTAATTCACATATCATGAATTTAGGTTTAGTTTTGTTTGGTTTTCTTGTATATAATGTGGTAAAGAAACCCAACTTACATGTGTTTAACCTATAATTTCCCTGATCTTCATAGTTCTCCCCACTATTGAATTTCATGGTATATACTACGAATAATGTGATACTTCTATGAAATTCATATTACTTGTTATTAGTGTGTCAATATACACCAATTTGTAGTTTTTTTTTTTTAACCTGATATTCTTAACAATTGCCCCCCAAATTCAGCAAAAACACTTAAAAGTACTCAACTCGCAACAGAAAGCAGCACTTCCAATCCACAACGTTATGCACAGAAAATTACTCAGTTGACCCAAATACTCACTTTGTGGATTCAGTGTAATTAAACAACCATATGCCAAGTTACAAATCTTAGGTCCTAAATTATTTCTTCATACCACATGCCGTGCCAAAATGATTTCTTAACATTACATTGCACCTTATTGTAGTTCTTACAATAGCTAGACATGCTACAAAACAACCCGCGGGTGTTATGTTTACACTTTAATACTTCGTAAAGAGCAGTAACTACGCAGTGTAGCCTTATTGATGCATAGTGCTGTAATTATTTTATAACTCATTTGAAGTAACAACTGAACAGTACAACAGGTATAATTTACATGCATTATGCCAAGTGTAGGCTCTGTGTGTAATAACTCTTTTTTTATGTTTGGAGTGTGTGTGCATAATTTAACTGTAAGCTGTTTAACAAATAATTTTATAGTATAGCTTCTACTTCCAGCAAATCGTCGTGTACATCTGGTCGACTCTTAAGAAGCCAAGGGGCTGTGGTGGTTGAGCGGTCAGTCTGTTCACCTCCCACCAAGGCGAATCGCGTTCAATCCCCGGCGGGGTCACTCACGGATCTTTGCATGCGGGAATCGTGCCGGACGCCGCTGCTAGTCGGCAGGTTTTTTGGGGATCTCCCGTTTCCCCTGCCCTTTCATTACGGTGCTACTCCATACTCACCTCAATCACCCTCATCGGCTCTCAACACCTCGCTGTTAAGAGCAGCCCAAATCTCTTCTTTCACTCACTTAAGAGACCAAGCTCGAGAAATTTTTTATAACATTGAAATGCAATTTAAGGGAGAGAAAGAAAAATACAAACTAAAATAGAATGCCATTAACTTAACGAGTATTGCGACAAGAGGTCTCAAAATCTCCAGTAAAAGTAATTTTAGCAGAGGATAAAGAAAAAATGTAAATGATGTTTGCAGTTCTAAACTCCCAAAAATAAATTTTTAGACCGCAAAAAAATGCATAGAATTTGACGACTTTACCAAAAGTGCTATAAGGTGGAAGGTGCACGAGTTCACACAAAATGGAAAACAGTACCAATGTTTGAAAAGCTGGTACAGGCCTTGAGAGATGACGGCGTTGTAGATTGTAGTAGGAAAATATTATGATAAATGCTCGAAGAAATCAATTTTAGATGGATAAAAATCCAATCGTGTCGGAAGCTACTGATAGAGGAACCACAGATAACAGAATGGCGCCATAGGTTTATCATCAAAATTAGAGAATCTAGGAATTCTGGTCGAAAAATAATATACATTAATGAGACATACATACACCAATCACACTCTGTGTGCTTGCTGGCATTCTGAAATGGAAATCGAAGTGACAGAACTGATCGGTAAAGGAAGAAGATTAATTATAATACACACTGGTGGCAAGAGTTGGCAATACACTGTTGATTTTTACGTCAAAACAGAAGACTGGCAATTACCACGGCGATATGAACTATGAGAACTTGTCCAAGGGGGTCAGCTGGAAATTACTTCGTATTTCCACCCCTAGCTGTGTTTTGTTTTAGATAACGCCAGTTACTGCAGTGTGCAAGAGAACAAGAAACCCACAGCGTCAACACAGAAAAATCAGTTACAAGACTCGCTACGACGGAACCATATTTCTATCACAGAAGAACTGACAAAGGCACAACTTTTTTTGTTAGTTAAAACAGTTCCTCATACAGCTATCTACAGAATTGACCATATTTTGAAAAACGTGGGACACTCCATCTTACACCTCCCACCTTATCACCCAGACCTCAATCCTATCAAACTCGTTTGGGAGGGATATAAAGGGGAAGATATGGAAAGGTTGATCTACTTCACAGGACATGGTTAAAACATGTGAAAAAAAATATTTTGCTGACTATTCTGAATGAAAGTGGAAAAAGTGATGTGAGCATGTAATGAAGATAGTAGATTTATATTTCAAGAATGATGTTGTAATGGATATACAAGTTGGCAAAATAATTATTAATCTTCAGAATGCTAGTGAATCTGGCGACAGTACCGACACATCTAATTTAGATTAGGTGAGTTGTATTTAATTTACTTTTACAAGAAATATCCCTACAGACTTGTAAATACATGCAAATTTGCATAGCTCAGCAGTTTTTATATTCTTTCTGTTGCCATGTAAACGTGGACACTCGCCCGTCTGGCCAACTGCGTGCTTTTCCCTCCCTTCGAACACAGCAGGAGGAGAAGATAAATGAAGCCAAACGAGGGGGAGTTGTTTTTGTAACTTGTCCCGCTATACCAGTACATNGGAGAAGATAAATGAAGCCAAACGAGGGGGAGTTGTTTTTGTAACTTGTCCCGCTATACCAGTACATGTCCTAATGGACCGTAGACACAAAATTGCTGTCCATGGCCAGTTCAGTCACTGTAAACTGTGATCTACCAAATACCCTAAAAGAAAAAAAAACCTAGCATCGATTGCATCAGAAAATTCTTGACACACTCAAATTTCAGCACAGCATTTAAATACAAATGTTTACCCAATCCAATTCAGTGGAAGAACCACGAATGTATACAACACTCCAATCACTGTAGACTGCATTTCCCAAAATCTGCAGTTATGAGTACTAATTGAAAAGTGTAAGTAAATGGCTGCACGAATGTGTGCATTTTGCTTTGCCTTCNAAATCTGCAGTTATGAGTACTAATTGAAAAGTGTAAGTAAATGGCTGCACGAATGTGTGCATTTTGCTTTGCCTTCGTTCACTGCAGTTTGGCATTGCAGGACATGTGGAACATTGGGAATCATATAAACAATATGGGGGTACACGTATATCCATTTCAAATTCTTAATACTCAAACCACAATTATGAAGCGCCCATGAAATTTCAGCATAGTAAGGTTTGCAAAAGCCAAATATACCAAATTCATGCTGCCGTAACCTATGTATTTTGAGAAAAGCTACAATTCTTCATAATTACAATTACATTAAGTTATGCTCATATTTTTAAGCCTATGAGAACTCATGAGAAATCATATTGGCGAGCATATACCTATTCATTCACCAACAGACTTGATTTTGTTCTGAGATAAAAAAAAAAGTCTTGCAGGTAAGATTTGCCTTTAACAAGGAAAAAAAATTGGCTAATTGGTTTGTTAGATTCATATTATTTTATCATGATACTGCAGCATCATTACAATAGGTAAAATTGTTTACATGTTTTGAGCTGAAAGGGAAAACATCCTAACATGTACAGTAATTAAAGTATTGCATGCAAATTAAAAAAAAACTTTATTTTTCGGGTATGATACTGTTTATGATCTCAGACCTTCAGTGTCTCAGCTGTTTCAAAGTCCAATCCATGGCATTCTATATCTTCTGTAAGGTCTTGATCAGCACATACATATTTGGGTAAGGTTTCTTAAGAGGAATGATATACTGTCTTATATTTACCAATTGTGTCATCTCATCATAACTTTAAATGTATGTATCAAAATTATTGGCACATTGAAATCTATAGTCTTCCACGCCTTTTTTACAATGCTAGATATTCACTGCCTTCATTACTCTGACTGCTAACCAATGCTAATAAAGAATATCGTATTCCAGTTTACCATGAACAGGCTATAGCAAACTTANATTACTCTGACTGCTAACCAATGCTAATAAAGAATATCGTATTCCAGTTTACCATGAACAGGCTATAGCAAACTTACATTTCAAGGACAAATCTAGCACTATGTAATAAGTCCAGGCAAATTTATAATAATAGTAGGAATTCAGTGTGTTAAATTAATTAAGATATTTCATTGCTAGCCGAAGCATTATATTCTAATTAAATTGCATCACACCTCATCCTATGTTGAAAGTGTCGTATATTCTTCATTTCATCAGCAGAGATCACACAAGCCAGCTTCAAGCATCTTTTTTTTTTTTTTTTTTNATTACTCTGACTGCTAACCAATGCTAATAAAGAATATCGTATTCCAGTTTACCATGAACAGGCTATAGCAAACTTGCATTTCAAAGGCAAATCTAGCACTATGTAATAAGTCCAGGTAAATTTATAATAATAGTAGGAATTCAGTGTGTAAAATTAATTAAGATATTTCATTGCTAGCCAAAGCATTATATTGTAATTAAATTGTATCACACCTATCCTATGTTGAAAGTGTCGTATATTCTTAATTTCATCAGCAGAGATCACACAAGCCAGCTTCAAGGTTTTTTTTTTATGTAGGGCTTACATACATTTTGTAATAATTGACTATGTAAAAACTGGAAATCAATGCACGGTGCTTAACAAGCGTACAGGTTATAGAATATAACAAGGAATAATTTGACAAGGGAAAAAAAGGAGAATTTAGATTAACAAGTGAATGGAATTGGAATGTGTCCAATGGGACATGTCGCTAAATGCCCCAAACTGATTCACGATAAAATTATAAGAGTTAAAGAATTCCTAATGCTAAAGTAAACAAGTCTCTTCATTATGAGTCGTTCCTCTTGTAGAAAAACTTGTTGCCACTTGAACAGACTTGCATTTGTTTTTTGTATTTCCAGGGACCTTACATGAGTTTGTAATTTTGACTAAGTTCATATTTATGCTAATAATAATGAACTATTGACATAATTGTTTCCTGGAAAAATTAGCTGTGACACTGTAAGTTACTCTCCCAGTATCATCTCTTAGTAACTATAATTAATCTCAAATAATTTTTTTGTAATTTTATATACATAAATGTATATTTTTTTTTGTTTTAGTATTCTTTGCTATGCCGCAAAGAAAATGCACATGATGATAGCATTTGGAGTTGTGCTTGGGGGCGTGTGAAGAAAAAAGATGATAATGATGACGATGCATCCAGGTATTTATCATGCTCTTTAACAGTTACTAGGTGAAGGTGTGTTTGACACAGGCTGGTNATATACATAAATGTATATTTTTTTTTTGTTTTAGTATTCTTTGCTATGCCGCAAAGAAAATGCACATGATGATAGCATTTGGAGTTGTGCTTGGGGGCGTGTGAAGAAAAAAGATGAGAATGATGACGATGCATCCAGGTATTTATCATGCTCTTTAACAGTTACTAGGTGAAGGTGTGTTTGACACAGGCTGGTTTCATTATGATCACCACCACCATACCAACACACCACAGATACCACCACATTTGCTACCACCACCGCCTACCTTTGCCACTGCCATCACCACTGCCACCACCATTACCACTGCCACCACCGCCATCATCAACACCACCACCATCACCACCACCATCACCACCACCACCACCACCATACCAACACACCACAGATACCACCACATTTGCTACCACCACCATCACCA
>NQII01001307.1:28586-84364 GCA_002778355.1 Clitarchus hookeri
CACCATCACCACCACCATCACCACCACCACCACCACTTCTACACCAGCTGACCATCATGACCAGTATCACTAAACCACAAGGGTGCACGGAACTGTGTTTAGCACCATGTGGAACACTTTTGTTGCTCTCTGTGGGAGGGGGTATTGTGCTCTACTGCAACACCAAATTATAAACAGGCTCGAGATTATCCATTACAAAGAAACTGTATAACCACAAACAAAACATCAACTGTGAAATTTGAGCAGTTACAAAACATTTTAAGGAAATACTCTCTAACCCTACAGACAAGTAGATTACTAGAGGCAATCAATAAAGTAGCCAGAGGGGTAGATCCTGTATCACTCCAACAGGTTTAATATTCTTTTTTTTTATGAAGTCAAGATATGCTAACATACTGCGAAATGCATTGAAGAATTGCTTTCAATGTGTGGCATTAAATTTTAATATTTTTTTAAAGCACGGCATATTTATTAATTNCTTTTTTTTTATGAAGTCAAGATATGCTAACATACTGCAAAATGCATTGAAGAATTGCTTTCAATGTGTGGCATTAAATTTTAATATTTTTTTAAAGCACGGCATATTTATTAATTTATTTTTATTGCTATTCTGCATGACATAAAGATACCTTCGAACCCAATTACTAGTAAAATGTAATGTCTCTATATTGAGACAATGTGNTTTATTTTTATCGCTATTCTGCATGACATAAAGATACCTTCGAACCCAATTACTAGTAAAATGTAATGTCTCTATATTGAGACAATGTGTCATTATGCCGAAACTAAAGTTATGACACATAATTGAACAATTTCTGCATAAGATGTGAGCCCTGCCCTTAATATGTAGGAGGTAACTAAGATTTCTTTGTTAAAAGACATTCTAGAATAACTGCTAGGCCGTAAGCCCTTTTTCTTTTACCAACAGAAAGTTATTAAAGTTTATAGTTTATATAATTCTGTTTGGTTAGTTTAATTTCTGGGTGCACTATACAGCTTTACTTGATCTTTTCTCAGCTAACTTGCAGTAAGGCTTTCATTCCCTCGCTCCACTTTCCCCCTTTTCTCTCTTTCTGATGTCTCATTCACATTTGTGGCACTGCGTAGGTATAGATTATTGCAATGTGACATGTCCGAGGCTATCGTAATGTGGCAGGTCCTTGATTTACTTTACTGAGTGTTTCCATCTCATTATTTTCTGGTTGTTAGAATAATAGAAGTAAAGCAGACTACACTTCGTTTAANTGCTCCGTGGTCTCAAGTCCGCCACGGAGTAATGACGTAATGCAGTGTTGCCAAATGAAATGTACAATAAAATAACACGCCTCCTTACATTTATATGGCAACACCAAANTACACTTCGTTTAACACTGATGTAGTTTAATGGACACCAAAAGACAAGTAACTGACATTGCTCCGTGGTCTCGAGTCCGCCACGGAGTAATGACGTAATGCAGTGTTGCCAAATGAAATGTACAATAAAATAACACGCCTCCTTACATTTATATGGCAACACCAAAACACACAAAAACAAAACATCTTCACTATGTTATTAAAACTATACCTTAACTATATCTTAACTTACTATACCTTATTTTATTCTTTTACATTTAACATTTCTCTGAATTTAATGAATTTTACATTTCCTAATGCTTTTGTACATATATCTGCAATATTATTTTCTGAATCTATCTTTACAACATTAATATTTCCTTGCTTGACACTCTCATGTATAAAATGATAATGAACCTCAATATGTTTAGAATTCTTAGTAAAGTTTCCATATTTGGAAATGGCTATTGCCCCTGAGTTATCCTCGTATATCCTAACTGGTTTACAAATTTTGGTGAAAACATCATTTGTTAAACAAATAAGAAAATTTATTTCTGTTACAGCTTCTGATAAGGCAATGTACTCTGCAAATGTAGAAGACTTTGTTACACAGTTCTGTTTCTTTGATTTCCAACCAATAACATTTCCAAACAACCTAATTATAAATCCTGAGGTAGACTTCCTGTCTAGAATGTCTCCTGCCCAGTCAGCGTCCACAAAACAATCCAAAATATCAGCATTATCATTCTTATAATATTTTAATTTAAGATCTCTTGTCAAGTACAAATACTTTAGAACTCGCAGAGCATATTTAAAATGTGTCTCATCATAACAATTTTGGAACCTGCTTAAATAATTTACACAAAAAGATATATCTGGTCTGGTACCAGAGCTTATATACAAAAGAGCACCTATTAAATTTCTATACTTTATATCCTCATTTTTATCAGCTTGTGCCAGTTTTAAATTGACTTCCATAGGGGTCTTATACAATTTTGCATTTTCAACATTATAACGTTTAGCTAAAGATTCAATATAAGATTTCTGACTCAAAGTCAAGATATTATCTTGATCATAACAATATTTAATATCGATACCAATATAGTTTTTTACTTTACCTTTGTCTTTCATTTTAAACTTGTCAGATAATTTACTTTTTATGTCAACAATAGCTTGTTCAGTTTTACAGCAAATTAACAAATCATCAACAAACAGTAGAATGTAAACAGTTAAGTCATTCTCTTCTTTAACATACAAACAATAGTCATATTTACTTCTGCGAAAACCAAGAGTTATCAAGAAATCATTGAAACATTCATACCATGCTCGGGGACTTTCTTTTAAGCCGTATAATGCTTTATTTAATTTATAAACTCTGTTAGTACCATCTTCATAACCAACTGGCTGCTTTACATAAACTTCAGATACAACTTTACCATTTAAAAAGGCTGTCTCTACATCCATTTGATGAATAACTAAAGAATATTGACAACAATAAGACAATAACAGTTTAAGAGTCGGCATTTTAGCTACAGGAGAATAAGTATCATCAATACACTCAGTTTGTTGGAAGCCTCTCACCACTAGCCTGGCTTTATACTCCCTTTCACTCTTCTTTTTGTATATCCACTTCACATCAATTACCTTCTTGTCCTTAGGAGGTTTGCTTACTAGTGTCCATGTATTATTTTTCACAAGACTGTCCATCTCACAATTCATTGCTTCTTTCCATTTCATTGACTCTTCACATGTAATCGCCTCCTGAAAATTTACCGGAACCAAAGCATCACAAAAATTGACATTAATGCAGTAATAACCAAATTCCTCATCAAAACGAAGTGGAGGTTTAACTTGTCTTGTTGAGTCCTTTTTTGTTATCCTATCTTCATCTTCTTTTATCTCATCATTATTTATTTCTTGTGTATTATCCTTTTCCAACTGTTTTGCCATATCCATCTTCTCTTGATTTGTATTAGGTGAATCTTCAATCTTATCCTGTTTCTCATCTTCAAATCCACACAAAGTTTCATCTTCTTCTATGACATCACAATGTCTAGCAATAATCACTCTGTTGTTAACCAACACTCTGTATCCAGTGTCAGTATATCCAAGTAAAATTCCAGCTTCTGCTTTCTTGTCCCATTTTGATCTTCGCCTTTCTTCTGGAATTCTCATAAACACTTTACTTCCATACATTTTCAAATTTTTAACTGATGGCTTTCTTTTAAAAAATATTTCATATGGCGTTTTCCTTTCAATAGTATTAGTCAATGTCCTGTTTTTAAGATATGCAGCTGCTTTAATTACTTCAGGCCAAAATTTTCTTTCTACTTTTGCTTCTGATAAAAGACATCTGCCCATATCCATTAATGTTCTATTGTATCTCTCTGCTGTTCCATTTAGTTCATGAACATATGCTGGACAAGGTTTTATTACTATTCCCTTTTCTTTTGCAAACTGAAAAACTCTTGCATTCATATATTCCTTGCCATTGTCACATCGCAGTTCCTTTATCATCTTTCCTGTCAAGTTTTGTACCTCATTTACATATTGCACTAAATAATCATATACCTCATCTTTTGTCCTGATACAATAAACTTTAACTAATTTGCTGTAATCATCTATGAAACTCAAAAAATATTTTTCTCCCTGATTTCCTGAAGTCTGATGTGGTCCATTTAAATCTGTGTGTACAATCTCTAATAGCTCCTCTGCTCTTCTTCGATTATGGTGAAATGGTAGGTTATGCATTTTGTTTTCAATACATGTTGCACACCTTAGGTATTCAGATTCAATCTCTTTAGGTAATCCATCCAATGACTCAATTTTGCACATTACTTCCAAATTTCTAAAATTTATATGTCCCAATGTACGGTGTAGTTTTTCTTTTATAGTCATATGTCTTTTACCCACATTCGCTTGCATTCTTTCTTCAATCATGTAGCTTTTCATCTTATACAGTCTCTCATTTTTAATTGCCACTGCTAGAACCTTTCCATTTGTGTTATAAATTTTTGACAATCTCCTTCTTGAAACAATTGAATGTTTGTCTGTAATTCTTGAATAACTTAACAGGTTTGCCTTCATTTCTTTTACATAAAAAACATTTGTCAACATCACTTCCGATTTTTGTCCATACACCAGGAAACAAGTATTAATATTACCAACTTTTGTAGCTTCTAATATTGTTCCATCACCAATTTTTACTTGGACAGGTTTCTTCAATGTCTCGCAAGTATCAAAGTACTCATCAGTGTTTATAATATGGTCTGTACAACCACTATCGAGTATCCATTCTATTTGCCCTTTCTTTGGCTTATCATTTTCACTTGTTGTGTACGTATTGTTTGCAATGGTAGTGTGAAAACTATTACCTTGATTCTCATGACTACTTTGATGATAATTTCCTCGTCCTCTATGCAAATTTCTATTATTCTTTGATCCACGTCCTTGGTAACTGGATGATCCACGTCCTTGGTAACTGGATAATCCATGTCCATGGTAACTAGAAAAACCACGTCCACGGTTTACATTTCTGGAACGACAATCTCTTCTAAAGTGTCCTGGCTTTCCACAGCCAAAACAATTTAAATTAATCTGATTTGATGACCTGGCTTCCGCTCGAAAAACATTTGATGTATCATTTGATGTATCACTCGCATTCTCTGCCGTTTTTAACTTTATTTTACTTTTTAAATAGTCCACAGTTCTCTCACCCTCCGGTAGAACATCTATTAAATCACCAATATGGCTGTAATTAACTGGTAGCGCCTTCAACATATAATTTAGCTTTTCCTGCTCCGATACTATTGCTCCTGCTTGTTTTAGTTCGTTTGTAGCTTTCTCAAAGTCGTCAAAGAATAAACTAACCTCCGAGTAATTTTTTAATTTGATAGTTTCCAGGTTATGTCGGCACACTATCTGCAACGCCGTTGATTTTTTCAGATACATCTCGTCAAATTTTTTGAAAATATCATAAGCTGTATCGAGGTCTCCTATGTATTCCAGCTGTTTATTCGATATGGCACTATAAATGTAATTCGTTGCCTGGACATCCCTGTCGTCCCACTTGTCATCATCAGTCTGCATTTTCGGACGTACTGCCACATCCTTACACTTCTTAAACTGTAAAAACTTTAGGATGCGTAATTTCCAATTACAATAGTCCGCGCCATCGAAAATTGGAATGTTTATGTCGCTATTTCTAGCCGCCATCTTGGTTAACAAAACTGTTCTTTCTTCGGAATATTCACTAAACTATTTCACTCGTTCATGTCCGAACCACATTTCCAAACCACGCACCTCTGCTACCATGTTAGAATAATAGAAGTAAAGCAGACGACACTTCGTTTAACACTGATGTAGTTTAATGGACACCAACAGACAAGTAACTGACATCGCTCCGTGGTCTCGAGTCCGCCACGGAGTAATGACGTAATGCAGTGTTGCCANGACAAGTAACTGACATCGCTCCGTGGTCTCGAGTCCGCCACGGAGTAATGACGTAATGCAGTGTTGCCAAATGAATTGTGCAATAAAATAACACTGGTCATACGTTGAAGACCATGTGTTCACTGTAGGCAATTCCGAATAATTACTTTGGCACTTTTTCAAAAACTCACAACACACAGACAAGTGGTAATTAGTTCTGTAATTTGTGGTACACCTTTTTTATAGATAAATTCTTGTCATTAATTTTGACAAGTCTTTCAGAATTTAAAAGTAAATTTTTTACCTATATTCCAACTAAAGGATTTGCTTTTAGAGGTCATATTTTAATTTCTTGTTTGAAAATATTGTTTTAGAAAAAGGCCAGCAATTAGGTTACCTCAGTCCTTCCAGTTGGAGAATTACCCTTCACATCTATATTTTTTTTTTGGCTTGGAATACCCATTCATTAGCTATATAACTGTATTATAATTTTACTGAAACACATCAAAATATTACTGAAAAAGTGGTGATATCAAAAAGGAGACCTTTTAAAAATTCACTGTCAAAATTTTTAATTCATTTGAGAGCTTCTTCTTTATAATGGCTATTAATTCATAGTTGAAAATACTTAGTATTAATTATTGAAAAAATTAATTGCATAATAACACTCAGGGCCATCCTTAAGGGTGTGCGACAGGTGCAGTCGCACTGGGCCTCGCGCCTTAAAAAAAAACTTTAGTTAATAAAAATTATTTAAATATGTAATACTATTTTGTTTGGGAGTTACATATTTCACGATAAAATTGATATATTTAAACATGTTTATTTATAAAACGTAGAATGTTTTATCAATAAAATGTTAGGCGCAAGGCACGGGCGCTTAAGAGCAGAGCATATTGTTCGAAAGGTGATTATGTTTTGGGAAGGGGGGATTAACAATTTTGGAAGGGAAGGACCTTGAAAAAGTTCTTGCACGTAGCCTCGCTTTTGCTAGGGACGGCACTAATAGCGCTACCATGTGTACTGTGCTAGCCTTTATGGGGCCTGCATAGCTGGCACTTAAACTGCATAGCATTGCAGAGTGTTTGAAATGAACACATTTTTCCATAAAACTACCCGACGTACTTCCAATGTGCTGATCTATGAAAAGAACACACACACTTCAGACGAGGCCTGTTGAGTAGTTTCAAGATGTCAAACACATTTTGGAAACACTACTTCAAAGCACCCCAAAGTACAAGTAGCTAAAAAGGGCTTTTCCAAATGGCCATATCTCAAATTATACATGTCAGGTGTATACAAAATACTTGAGGCCCCTCCATTAAAACTTGCCACAGACTTTCGACTAATAAAATTATATGGTCGCCATTTAAAATTCCATAGGTACATGCAACACGATGAGAACACCATGTGCCAGTTCAGCTCCGTGCACTCAGTGGCTATGGTGAACTTAATGTGCGTAACAGTGTAGTCCTTATTGCTTTCACGCTTCTCTGCCTTAACCGCAGAAAATAGTTCGAGGTAGGCGGGCCTCTTAATTGCAAATGTATGTTTTATCAGCATCCATTCTTAATATAATACAGTATGCTACAAGTTTTTAAGAAATGAATTCAATGATTTTGAGTCAAGTTAAAGATAATGCTCTTTCCTTTGATGTACAGATAATTAGTTTTGCAAGATAACTTGATTGTTCTGTGACAGATTTGAATATTTTCAGGGACTCAGCTGCCTCAGAAGACACTATTGACTACATTGTGACTGGTGCAGTTGATGATTTGGTCAAAGTTTGGTTGTTCAAAGATGATAAACTCGAACTTAAACACAAGCTGGAAGGTCACTCACTTGGGGTAGTGTCTGTTGCGATCAATTCCGATGGGACAAGTAAGTACAAGGTGCGGCTGGGCTTTTCTTTTATTTATTTCGTAGTAATACACTTTCATTTATGTTAATTAAATTTGGGGAAAGGTATATGATACGTTTACTCCATTCCTTTTTTTTTTGTACTGATCTCTTTTAGTTTGTGTGTTCGTTGTTGTTTGTAAATTCTCATGGTAACTGCCTGCTGAGTTTTTGTGTGTACACTTGTGAACAAAAAAGAAGTAAAGCTCTTAGAAGGAATGATGGAAATGAAATTAAACTGTACCTTTTGAAAAGTTGATTGACTTTATTTTAATGATAACAAAAATCAGATCACACATGCAAAAGATTTGGTAATAGGTATGTGCATACTGCAAGTCCCATGTCTATAAGCTGCAGCAACTTCTCAGACGAAGATCCAAGTGCTGATTCAGTTCAGAATGGAGTCCTCTCCCGAGGCAAGTTGGACCATGGATATTGTAACTGGTCCTTGATATCATGCAAATCGGCATTGGGTTGGAGTTTATGTCCGAGCTGATCCACACATATACTCTAATCAAGAATACTGGCTTCGTGATGTGTGTCCCCCCTTGCTGGCCTTGAGAGTACTTCAGCAAGATGCAGGTATTCCAGAATGTGTGGACAAGCATTGCCTTGTTGAAAGACTTTGCCAGGGTGCTATCAGAGTTACCTCAAATGAATTACAAGAGATGACTTATGTTAATGACTTTCCACAACATGAAGCCAGGAGAAATGTCTGTATGTGTCCCCACACAACATTTTCAGGATGTGTCCTCTCCCCTTGGAGTCACCGTACAAACCGTGATCATCCACGGAAATACAGAATTGCAGAACTTTAGTCATGATAGAAAATGTGATGCGATTTTGCTCATTACTCCATGCCTTCTGATTACAGCACTACTCAGATGCTATTGTCTGTACTCTGGTGTTAATGGTAGCCTACGTATGGGACAACGAGGCTATAGTCCAACTGATGTCAGTCACCTTGATGTGGTTTGTAATGCAACAGTATGTTTTTAAAGTGTCCAGTAATCCTGCTGTCCGGATGGCATGTGCCAATTTCATGGGGTTGCATTATGCCGAGCGCATAATCAAGCAATTCTCTTTTGGTGTGTTCTGTCTTGGCCAACCAGAATCTTCTCAGCCTGTTTTGGTGTCTTCATGTACTCATTGGTTCCAACTACCGAACTTGCTTGGCAATTGCACAATATGTCCACCTGGTATTATGCAGACCCTCAACGTGGCCCCTATCAAACTCCATCAAGTGCTGGAAATGCTTTCTAAATCATATACCAGGTAAACTTTGTGTTGTTGGTTGATTTTCCCTTGCTGTGTTGACTGACTAAACGGATTTCTACAAATGCCTTATACAGTATCACTGTAATCATGATAGAGCTTTAATTCACTCTGGTGGACATTCATAACATTACAGATCAACAGTGAGAAGCTTCTTCAGAGGGTGTGGAGGAGAACAGAGCGGGGTAGGCAGTCTATGCTTGTGGGGTCTGTGAGAGGAATGGAATGTGTTGCGTGAGGAATTGGTGTCTGTGAGGGGGGTTGCAAAGTTCCGGAAGGGCGTGGAAGTGGAGTTTGGGAGGGTAGGGGAGAGGTGAAAGAGCTTGCCACCGGGCGTTAGTCCAATTGTATGTTATTATTATTATTATTATTATTATTATTGCAACTGTAGTCAGCGATGTTATGCGTGTGTCATGTACCAAATGATGTCCAGTTTGTGCAGTTTCTTCTAGATGCTTCTATTCTTGTGTTAGTCTTAATGTGTGCATGTGCATACATGCGTGCATGCACACACACACATGCTTTGCTATAAAAATAGCCATACCTAGGAAAAATTATTGTCTTGAGGCAAAAGTTTATATGCAGTACCATACAATTACAGTTAATGTTTCAACTGATTAAATAAGTGTCTGCAGTTGGCAGTTTATAACTGCCACCATGGGACACTATCACTGCTACATCTTCTCATGTAAAAAGTCTTGGGATGAAATTATATGCAATATAATCTGTGTCTACACGCATGTAGTCGTTCTATCAAATTGCTGGCCATGGACTATTGCGACTGCTTTGGCGACAGATCCAGCAGCCAGTGGTGTTGAGGCCTCAGTTCTTAATTTTGGGCCACTGGTGCACAAAAACATTTTGTTTTGGTTTCTGTAAAATAGTGTCTTCTTTTTAGAAGTTCACTAGATAAAACAATATCTGTGCAATGTACCTGCTTCTTAAAGCAAGGTCAACGTGAATGAGAGGAGGCTGACACTAAGTAGAGAGAGTTGTCCTGGCGAAAGGAAAGGGCCATTTTTCCCTGGCAGCCTGTAGAGTTTATGAGGTGAGATGAAATTTGGATGAAGAGTTGATAGATTGCACTGGTGGTGGAGGGGAGGGGGGGATAGGAGCACACCCCAGGAAAACCCACTGGCTATCTATTATTTTTGCCACTTGCAAAAAAGTCCTGAGCCTGGTTCGCCAGTAACTGAGGCCAAATCGCTGTGTTGAAGATGCTGACATTCTGATCACGAAACCCTCAACTTTACGCTGTAACATCTTAGATATACACTGAAGAGCCTAAAAAACTGGTACACCTGCCTAAAATCGTGTTGCCCTCCCCGAGCACGCAGAAGTGCCGCAAGACGACGTGGCATGGACTCGACTAACGTCTGAAGGTATGCAGGAGGTAATTCACACCATGAATCCTGCAGGGCAGTCCACAAATCCAATCTGCGCCAATTTGAGAAAGGGTTGCACGTCTGTCACATTTTATGATTCTCGTCAGCCGTCGTTTGTCCCGTTCTTTCACTGTCTTTTTCCGGCCACAGCGATGTGGTATACTCGTGGAATGGTCGTACACGAATATCCAAATGTTATCGCTACCTCGGAGATGCCATGTCCCATCTCTCATGCGCCGACTATTACACCACGTTCAAACTCACTAAAATGTTGATAACCTGCCATTGTAGCAGCAGTAACCGATCTAGCTGCCGACCGCATCGCGTTACTCTGATTGGTTCCATACCTCTGTTATTTTGGATACGCACGCCTATACCAGTTTTTTTTGGCTCTTCAGTGTAAATGGTTTACAGTAAACAGTACTTTTGAAATAAACCTCTGAAAATAATCATTGTCCCTAACATAATAAATTTTAACAGCCACATTGACTGGCATGCTCCTAATTAAGTTGGCAACGAAATATGAAAAGTAGTCCCATAAGTTGTGTTCAAAGCGTAACTTTTACATTTGCGGCCACCAAATTTATTTCAAATATTTTGTCTGTTTTATGCAGTTAAGAGTAAAATTTGGATTTACATTTTTAACAATTTTGCAGATATTTACTCAATTGGCACATGAATGGATGCCTGCAAAAGAGTGGCTAAGTAGATTATAGGTAGGACTTTCAAAAGTGCTCAGTTACTGTGAACAGCCTATACTTTTTGTACTATTACCTCGAAATTTATAATATGTAAGTTGATTTTTTGTTTGACAGCATGTGCATCAAGCTCCCTCGACTCAAGCCTGAGGCTATGGGACTTGGCGACAGGAGAGAAAGTGGGCAACATTGAGGTGGGTCCAGTGGACCTCTGGACTGTGGCGTTCTCTCCAGATGACAAGTTTATTATTTCTGGTAGTCACTCCGGGAAGATCAACCTCTACGGAGTGGAGTCAAGCAAGCAGGAGCAGACGTTGGACACGAGGGGGAAGTTTATACTGAGCATAGCATATGTGAGTAATTTTGTGTCTCTTTAACTGTGCATGCATGGATCTGTGTCACGTAAGGTAGGTTAAAATATATTTATATAAGTACCGGTAATGTAAAATAGTTACGTCTCCATGAAATATAAATATTGGTTACAATCACCTTTCTTTTCCAGGTTTTTACCTCCCAGCTTGAGTGGAGGTCCTTCCCTTCTTGTCAGTGGTTGTTTCCCTATGCCTGGGAAAGGAATGGTAATATACCTTGCTTATGGTTCTGGTAACTCCTGATTATCTGGTCAGAGGAGACCCTTCTTCTTAATCTGTACCCTGGTTGACTGATCCTGGTGTCAGTGACAATTAATTGGGTTGTTATTTCGAAAGGGTTTTTATTTTAGGAATCTTAGAAACGACAATAACTCGCCCTCCATATATAAGCCTCTTAGACAGTCAGTTCTATAAACATTTATCGCCGGGCAGCCCAACAGCAACACCTGGTGGGCTAACCCCTCCCACTGGAAACTTGGTTTGTGCCAGTTGCCCGATTACCTCTCGTAGAACGCAAGCCAGCAAGCATCTCACCTCCTAGCTAGTGAGAGAGTACAGATTCCAGGTCTCACTAGCTGTTAGGTTGTGAACTGACAGGGCTTACCTGGTGTTTCCACTACTTGGATTTGTTGAGTCACTATCCAAGTGTCCGAGGTTGTGATAGGTCCTCTGATGGAGCGTCCCCTCTCAGATACTCTACTCAGCTTCTCGGTACCGATGGCGGTTAATGCTGGGGATCACCAATGCTTGGGCGTTAAAGAGACTTTGCACCTGTGACAGACCTTCACCTGGCTTATCCAGATGATGGATAGTTTCCTCCTTGCCCTGTCAGCCTTGATGGCTACTACTTGTCTCTGGCGATGTGCTTTGCACAGTCTTGAAATGCTGATAGCACCGTGATACACAAACATGATCCAGTTGCCTGTCACTCTTAACTCCATTCAGGACAACCCCCACTGAGCTCCGGGATGCGCTCATCATCCAGCACTCCTTTGTCACTGGGGCATGAGACAACAACTCAGCACACTTCTCCACACCAGGATGCTTAAGCACAATTTGGTGCATCGCTGGCTCCAGGATGCGCTAAGCACAATCCAGCACGCTGATGGTTCTGGAACACTCAGTCATATGCCTGCTGCTTTCCCTAGTTATCCTGGATGACTCCTGTCAGGCTCCAGGATGTGCTTCACTCAATTCTAAGCTGCACATTTTTTTGTCGAAAATATGTTTGAAAACCAAGGGTGCAGCTTATGATCAAGTACCATTTTTTTTTTGGCCTGAAAAATTTTGACGCAACTACTATTTGTTTGAATAATTATTTTTAGTTGCTACGGCCGTGCCATTCGTAGTAGATATCTTCATAAATTAAAATAATAACCCTCCAATTTTTTTTTTTAAATAAGGTAGATAAGTTAAAAAAAAACTAATTCTGTCAAGATGTGGAATAAAATGGTTCAAGGAAGGTGCTTATATATACTACATGAGATAGCTCGTAAAAGTTACTGGTTCTACAAGCAGACTTGTAAGCAGGATGTAAAACGTTTTTGGCAGTAATTTCGTAACAAAACATATTGCATACAAGCCCCGTAGTGTGAAACACATCCTCCAGAAAACAACTGATTATTTAGTGGTGCACGATCAGGCGATGCATGTTTGCAAGAACAGGATCTAGGAAGGAGTAGCATGGTCATCTAGCAGGAAAGGTAACAACTGCACATAGAGTAACAACGCATCTATCTTAACAGGTAACAGAGCAACTATATGCTAGCGAAACAGTACTGCCGTCGATCATGTTATGGTAAAATTTCATTAGATATACAGCGTCTTAAAATTTGTTTTTTTTTTTTACTCTTGATCTCTCTTATTTTTATTATTTTCACCACTATTGCATTGTTCAGGATGTTTAGTCTATTCACAGTTTCTTTGGATGTTTTGAAACAAACCTTATGAAAAATCACCCTAAGAGTAACATGTCAACCTGTTGTTGGTTTTTTTTTTTTTTTCCCCTTTTATTTTTTAAAAACTTGTATACCACAATTATATAACACTGTGGTTAACTTTAAAATATTGTATTCTTGAATAAATGAGACTTTAACTTAGTATCTTCTATAACTTGTAATATTTATTTCATATTAAATACAAATTAAAAACAGTGAGAGCAGCGATGTGTTGGCAACGGCTAATAAGAAATAGTTCACAATTAAAATATTGTTTTAATCTAGTTTTTTGGTATGATATATGTAGATTAAACATTGCCTATTGATATATTAAAATTTTTAGGAACCACTGATGGAAACATATTTCATTGTTACAATTAAAAACATCAGCACAATTTTTTTTTTTTTTTCCGTCCGAGGAAGAAACTCGAATTGGCGGAGCAAAATGTGTCACTTTCTCTTTCGCTCTTTCTCTCTCGGGAAGTTTTGGACTGCTAGTAGTAGCATGAAAATTATAAGTGTTTTCAATTTTAGCAAATTTCATACTTATTACAGCAAAAATATTGATTTTCGAATTTTTCATTTACAACTGAAACGAGATTTTATTGTTTCAATACTTATTATAATATACATTATTTAGATGTGATGGCGGGATGGTTACAAATCCGATGTTGACAATGACGTGGCGTATTACTCTTTGCTGAACGAAGTGATACTGCTAATTTTTCTTCCTGCAAAATATACTTAAAATTACCACATCAAGTTTAAACCCACCTGGGCAAGTTACGATGTTGTGATAGATCTGGGTTTCCACTGCACAAATAAATATACTGTAACGTGCGTCGTGATCTCTGTTTGTGAAAGGGTACTTTTGCATCTCACGCTGGCTAGTGAGTGTGTGATTGCAAATATTGGACATGTGAAATTTATACATTTTAATCTTTAACTGTTTTTATAATGAAATTAATTATTTGAAAGTCACATCTGTTTATTTATTACAACTATGTAACTTCGCCCTAGGTGTTTGAAATACGAATGTGTAACTTGCTTGCGTTTCTGTGGTTTGAATGTTTGCCACAACCCCAACAAAATACTAAGCCCAGCCAGATAAATTTAAATAAGTAATGAAATAAATCTAGAAAACAATAAGTACCAATGCATATAAATATGAGCGGAATAAAAGTTGGTAGGCCTATTTGTGTGCATGTTCACCACTACATTTTAAGTTTGTCGCTGCTACGTACAAAAAATAAGCGACATGAGTTGCGTGCTTGAATTTACTGTGTCTTTTCATTGGAATGGTTGTTTCTTCATTTTAATTTTTATTCCAACCGAGGCCATTTTTTTAACGAAATAACCTAACACATATGAATAACAAGAGGTTAAATAATACAGTTCTTTCCCCCGTAGTTGTAACATGGTTAAACAGTCGCGGCAAAATATTAACGTGTATTATGTGTAATGTGCTATGTCGTGTATAACAAATAAGTTAACAATGTAAAATATTAACCGAAAGAACTATAGTCAATACAGACATTGTTAAAAAGTCAAAAGCTGACCTAAATATGGTTATAGGCCTAAATTGTGAACACTTGTACGAAATGGTTTTGTTTTTGAAATATTACAAAATTCTTTGAACAGCCGAAAACAGTAAACAAAGAATTTTACAGCTAAAACATAGAAGTCACGTGGCAGTGTTTATGTTTACATGTAGCAGAATGATACGTAATTGGTAACCAAAAGTAGAACTTTAGCAGGGCTTCCGGAAAGTGTGAAGTAATTGTGGATGGCCTATAGATCAGATACACGAGTCCACCTACGCGGAAATGAATCTGCGACATCTGTAGGCCTTACCCACACAGTTAATGTTCTTTATTTCCACTTATATAATGTTAAGTTTTTGGAGTGTGTTTGTGATAAATCTGTGTGTGTGGTGTTTGTGTTGTTAGATTTTTCTTTCTTTCTTTCCTGCACACAAATTTAATGTTTAGATTGTTAAGATTGGAGTGCATTTCAAACATGTGTGAATATTGAGGCAGGTTCCTTGAATTATTTTATGAGTTAAATTGTGTATTATGAATGTACTCACTGCCACCAGGTGTGTTATGAGTAAATGCAGCTTTTGTTTTGTTAGAGCCCTGATGGAAAGTACATTGCAAGTGGGGCAATTGATGGTATTATCAACATCTTCGACGTAGCTTCTGGCAAGCTGGTCCACACGTTAGAAGGTAAGTTTTGTACCACACTCGAGAGAGTTTAATTCTTCTTTAGGTAGGGGAAGTTGATTTAGATAAACACCAGTATCTGCTTTATTTTTGAAGAGGTATACAATGAACTAGCATGCAATCTTTATTTAGATTGGCAACTCATATTTTGAGATTCGCAGCTGCAATCCTATAATCTTATGGTGTAATAATGAAGAGAAAAGTATACTGCACGTCCCTCTGCAACTTTAAATATCCTGCACAGGTGTTTTTGTACCGTGAAAGGATTGTTAAAATGCCCATTTCAGCTTTTTCACTTTTGAAAAATACACATTAGAAACACAAAGAGAAAAGTAAAACCTTTCATTAAATGTGGAATGTTTTTTAAATGCTTTCCCAAAGAGGTCATCTTTTACACACACAGAACAGTTTATGAATAAGAATCTTTTTCCTGAAGTTCCACTGTGATGTTTTTACGTCACATTGTGTGTAAAGTTGGTGTAATTTCAATACGTGGCTGTGCTGATAGGCAATACGTGTTCATTGGGTTGGCTTATCTGTAGTTCATTTATGCAAGGGGTTAACGAGCGTTGAGTTGGGCGAGAGTCGGTGCCCGATATTGATCGTGATGTGACATGCGTGGCGAAGGCTAGCAGCTGCTCGCGGGCCAGGTGTTGTAGACATGTGCTGCGGGTGAAGCAGCTGTGCGGCGGCTGAGTAATGCAGGCAGAGTATTTATTGAGAATTGCATGCGCCGGCGGGCTCAAGCATCTGTTGCATAGTCGAGTGTGTGCTCCGTAGTATGGATCACCGTATATTTTGTCTCGTGTTGGGAGAATATACTTTCGGTGGACGGGTGCTGCGCAACAAGCAGTAACGCTAAGCTAACAGGAATTATGTACTTAAGGAATTGATTGCGCAATTAAAGTTGATATGGCGTTTAATGAGCACGCGGGTCATCCTCGGCACTGTAAAAGGTTATTCAGTGGACTGTATCTTGTGAAACCAAATATGCTGCTGATGTGTATTTCAGAATTGATAAGCGTTATTAAAGGGCTGATATGAGGAGAATTAATTTGGTGTCGGGCTCCAGTGACTCGTGATTTTGGGGATAATAAACGTGTTATGGGCTAAGCCATCAGTGTGTGCGGCAAGCCAAATGTGTCATGGGAGGCGCCAACGTATTTCTACGCGTTATCAACTGTGCAACACTATTGTTGAAATGTTCCTGCTTCAGCCATGGGTAGTCCTGCAAGGGGGTCTAGCTGACGTCCTATCAATCACCGAAATCGACCAGGTGGGAGGAAGCCTGACGCACAATTTGTATGAAAAACTGCTCCAAGGTAACCTGCGTCATTTTTATCGTGTGCTCAACTGCCGCATGTTGAAACCACGCTTGCTTCAATTAACTGTATTAAGGATTTATCGTGAAGGGTAGCTGGGATATTATGTGTTATTCCGCACTACACCCAGCAAGTGACTACAGTTAACATGAGTTAGTGAGTTACAGACATTTTAATATGACTGTTGGGTTGCGTCTGTTTCAAGTAGTATAAAAAGGAGGCATTTGGAGCAATGACAGAAAGGCCTGTTTGTTGCAACGTGTAATACTTACATAAATTGAACAAATATGTGATAATTTATATTGTATTTGACACACATTTCAAGGTATTGGCCTCGTAGGGAGAATCAAATGCAAACCATGTTCCTAATTGGCTGCAGGTTTTTCTTTTTTAACAGTCAAAGTGTATTACTGTTAGTTCGCTTAAGCTGTGTCAAATTAATGAGTGTGTTATTTTAATAATTCTAATAATATTTTGTTGAAAACTTTAGGCAACATAAATTTTTCATTCCTTATTATATTCATTGACTAACACATATAAATACTTACTTAATAAATGGGTTAGTGTCTTTGACTATGATATTTGGTTTGGTGTGCATTGGAAGACATTAACCTATGGTAATCATATCCCTTATCATTGTAGATCAATGGAATTTGCATTATGGGTTTTCTGTTTGGTGGAATAGCATATTGAAAGACACCATGAGTATCATCCACACCATTAAGTTATGTTTTTCATGTGTGGTATAATTGTAAATGGCAACCTATCTTGAACTGCATGCACTTATTTGTTGCAAATTATGTTAGGCACAATGGTGCAGATCTAGTGACGGTAAAATTTCTTAGCAGTTGGGCAGTATTGTTATGTAACATGGTTACTAATGCTGTAAGGTCCCACTGTGTGTAAGGAAGCTGGCATAATTTTTGTAGGTTTTGTGCCTCTAGCTGATTAAATAGAAAGATATATAACTTTGAAATTTGCTTTTACTCTTGCACAACCCTTGTACACTTAGTTCAGTTTATGGCACAGAATAACCAAAAACTATGTATCGCCAAATTGGCCAAACTAACATCTTATGCCACCAGTTAAAGGGCATTACACTGCATACCACTCAACAGGCTGGCCAAGCAGATAAAAAAAAAAAATTAATATTGAAACCTTGTTTTAAGGTGAACTTCGGTCATCTGTTGTGAACGGTAGGTTTACTTCTTACATCTGTGATTCAACCAGAAGTTTTAGGTGGAACAAAATGGCCAATTTGGCTCGTTAGTTCACACAAGAAATGTAAATGTGTTGCAACAGTGCATACATCCAACATACAATAAGTTTGCAGTATTCGTGATTATTTTTCTGAGAAGGGAACATTTTAATGCGACCTAAACATGTGTTTGATGGATAAAATAACTTGTATTTTGCTTTAACTCATATAACATGTGTTTCTGATGCCCCAGTAATTTCTTTGTTATCTGGCCGGTTGTTGAGATGTTTTAAATACCAATTTCATTGATGGCTGTGGAATAATGCTTCTGAATAGGTAAGGTTACAATTTATCTTGCTAGAACTTCTGTCCCTTGCAGACATGGACAGAAGTATTTGCACAGTGACACATACAAGAGAAAAACATTTTATGTGCTTCAGGAACAAAAAAAAAACATAATTGCATCTCACATGTATAACTGTAACACATGATCAAAACATGAGCATACATGACTATCATAGATATAATCTACTGTGTGAAATAAAAAATTGTCTTTCTCACTGGAGGCCAGACGAAAGTATTCGTACACGAGCACAATAATACTGTACGTCCAAAACAAAGTGAACGCTTCTTTTCTTTCCTGAGTGCTTCGCGTGCATGCCTCTTCTGTGAATGACGCCCCTCAACCGTTTGGGCATGGAATGCACAAGCTTACTGCTTGTTTCCGCACCAATGTTACGTCATTCTTGCAACAGTGTGTCCTTCAGCTGCGATTTACTTTATGTGTCATGTTTCCTTACTCTTTTCTCTAGCTCACTCCACAAATGCTCACTCGGATTGAAATCTGGAGACTGTGTTGCCGTGTTATAAAGCAACCATAGCTGGTGACAATTTCTGCCGTATGTTTGGGTTCGTTATCGTGTTGGAAGTAGTAATTGGTTCCTAACCCCACTTTCTCAATGCTCCTCTTTAAGTTACATTTTAGTATGTCCATATAGCCATATCTGTCCATATTTCCCTCTATGAAAAGTATTTCCCCTTCACCAGGCACAGCCGTGTTGGGGCTCCTCCATACCAAAATGTGGCCATCGTTGTGAAAAATGTTTAATTTACTCTCATCCGAGAACAAAAACACTGCCCCAGAAGTCCTGATCCTTCCCTACAAATTCTTTTGCGAATGCCGACCTCTTCTTTTGATTCGTCTTGTTTATGAAGGGCTTTTTTCTTGGTACACTGGCTCTGTATCCGGCATAATTGAGAAGTCGTCTTACTTTTCTTGTTGTTGCTTGTTTTCCAAAGTGTTCTTGCGCATATGCAGATGTTGCAGAAGACGTAATTTTTGGATCTTTCGTGATCATTTTCACAACGTGCCACGTTTCCCTGCCGGCCAATTCCTGTGGACGACCCGATCTTGGCCCGATTATTTAAGATTGTGATTTTTTATAATTGTTGCATTACACTATGCACAGTTGAATGACTTTGTCCTACTATGCTTCAATTTCCGAATATTATTTGTTTTTATGTAATAATTGAACAATGATTCGTCTCGTTTCCACAGTTTCTTTTCCTTTGCGCCCAATTTTAACGTTCTGTAGCCAACTAGTCACATGATGAAGTGCACCGTGCAGCTGTACGCGAGGAAATGTGGCAGGGAACTCGCCTATCTGTTGCTTCTGTATTCACAACGAATTGTACAAATACTTCTGTCTTGTCTAAAATGCCTCCAGTGAGAAAGACTATTTTTTATTTCACACAGTACATTATAGCTATGATAGTCGTGTACGCACATGTTTTCATAATGTATTTCAGTTGTATATGTTAAATGCAATTTTTTTTCTTCTTCTTCTTCTTCTTCATCTTTTTGTTCTTGAAGCATGTAGAATATATTTTTCTATTGTACGTGTTACTGTACAAATTTTTTTTTCTGTACATGTCTGGATGTGTGTAATCCTTTTATCCACATACGTGAGTGACTCGCTCTTTGCTTACCTGTCAAGTAGATACAATACAAATATATTCTGCGAGTTACAAGCACCATATAATAGGCTTTCACAGTGGTGGGTGTTTTTATATTTCTGCAGGTCACGCGATGCCCATTCGTTCGCTGTGTTTCTCTCCGGATTCACAGTTGCTGCTGACGGCATCAGACGACGGCCACATGAAACTCTACGATGTGTAAGTAGTCAACATGCATTGCAGACTGTGTACTGAGCGTGCCTCCTACTTTAAAGTAACTTCCAGCAATGCACTAATGTGAAAGACATTGTCACCATTTGGCTAAACAGATTTTGTGTTTGCTTTCTTGCTTGCCTTTCTGATTTAAGACTCGCTATTAATAATCCTGCCAAATAAAGGTAAAGATTGAAATGTATCATTCCATTTGAATTAAAATGAATTTGTGTGCACTGTTACGTACTTGATTTTTAACCTGCTTTGGTCTGGAAATGAAGGCCTATGATTAGTCCTCCAGTGCTGTGTTGCTCACTTCATAATAACTTGACTGTTACTGCCCAAATTTCCATGAAATTTCTTATTACAAAGGATACATGTGTCATTGCCATTTTCTTCTGTGGGAAAATTTGTAATTTATAAGATATGGTAGGAATAAGTTGATAGACTATTGATTACATTATAAAAAGTAGACAGAACGCACAAGTACTCGCAGGGCAGTACTCGTGGGTAGACACACACACGCCCACAAACAAAAGTCGGGCGAACACATTTTCCACGCGGAGGCGCTGTCAGCATTTCACCGGCTAGGCCAGCTTCATCAGGCGGCGAGTGGTGGCACACTGCAGTATGTTGAGCGGTGGTTGGCAAACAGAGAACCTGGCAGCCAGGAGGTAAACTAGGGCGAGGCAGGTAATTTGAAATGTGGCGGAGGGAGTTAACTTATGTTTAAGCCAGGTGTCTGTCTGGGTTGGGTGATGTATTGGTGGACGTTTCCAGCGTCGCAGTTTGGCACTATTATTAGGAGGTGGTAGGACCCTCACCACTCTGGTTGTGTAACAGGAGTCACTGATTGGTGAGTCTGCTGTTGAAGGGCGGTGGAAGATTGGCGTACAGTACAAGAACTACAACATGGGCTTTCATCGACTTTCGTCGAACTGTCAAAATCTCGCCAACTTATATGAGACAGACAATACCTACATTTCAACAGCTACCACCCATTCCATGCCAAGAAATCTCTGCCATGTAGTCTTGCCACAGAGCTAAACACATTTGCTCCACTTAAACTGACTTAAACAAGCAGTGTGATCTGATAGCCAAAGCATTCGTCAATAGAGGCTGCCACAGATCCCTGGTTTACAAAAAGGTTCAGCGAGCCACTTCAACCACAGATCCTCAAACAAAGATTAGTAACTCGGATATCCTTCTGGTTGTCCCTTACCACGAGGGCATGGACAAACTTAGAACCATTCTCAACTGTGGACACAAAATTCTAGCTTCATCACCACTCACTCAAAATTTATTCTCCAAATCACCCAGATTGGTTTTCAAATGACTTTCGAAACAAAATAGTGCAACCCAAATTGCCATCCAATGCAACGGTCAGTAATATCACTCACCACCTCCATGGGGTCTCATCCTTTCAATAGCCCATGTTGTAGCTCTTGTGCTATACACCAATCAGACTTATCCTATCCAGAGCGGCTACAACTGTGCGACAAAAAACCTCATCCACCAGCTACAGTGCATTTACCGCAATGTAGAGTGGACACTTAACAAGCCATAGCTGGGGTAAATGTAAAATTACAGGAGAAGCCAGTTGCAGCACACACAGCATCTCGCAACCAGAACTTTGATTCCTGTTACGCAACCAGAGGTGTGAGGGCCCTACCACCTTCCAATAATAGTGCAGGACTGTGACGCTGAAAACTGGCCCACCAATACATCACCAAATCCAGACAGACATCTGGCTTAAAAAGATAACCCCTCTGCAAATTTCAGATTTCCTGCCTCACTCTAGTTCGTCTCCTGGCAACTAGGTTCGCTGTTTACCTACCACCGCTCAACAGACTGCAGTGTGCCACAATTCACTTCCTAATGAAGCTGGCCTGGCCAGCGAAACGTGACGTTCGTGCATCCGCATGAAAAATGTGTTTGTCCGACTTTTGTGTGTATGTAACCACGAGTACCGTCCTATGAGTACTTGTGCATACTTTCTACCTTTTATAAGGTAATCAGTGGCCTAGTGGCCTATTCCCACCATATTGTACAAATTCACTCTTTCTTATAATAGATGATTAAAAAAAATAGAAAGCAAACAAAATAATTTCAGTATTCACAAATGTTTACCTAAATGTTAAATTCAATGTTATGACAAGAAACTACTTTTACTCCATCATCACCAACTTCATTGGATGCATGCCACTCAGCTTGCCCTTTAAAATATATCTATGTAGGTAGGAACACTCATAATTTTCAAAGGTTGATTTCAAAAGTGGTCAATAACTGTCAACCACCTATGTTCATGATCATTACAGTGATGGTATTTGTTTGTATAGAAGTCTTTGCAGTCAACTTTTCGTATTGTTTTGCAGGCAGCACGCAAACGTCGCTGGAACCCTGTCTGGCCATGCGTCATGGGTGCTGAGTGTAGCATTCTCACCGGACAACAAGCACTTTGTGTCGAGCAGCTCCGACCACACGGTACGGGTCTGGGAGCTGGCCAAACGCCAGTGCATCCACACGTTCAACGAGCACATGGATCAGGTGAGCAGCGTAAACGCTATGTTAGTGGTTCGCTTTATGCTGCACTGGTTGGATATAAATTGGAGCTACCATTTGGGATGTTAAATTTGATTCTTCGATTCCTGTACATTATAATAAACTTTAGATTTGAGTGTCTGATTACCGCAATTCTTATTGCTCATCAACAAATACAGTTTGCTTTAACCATAGTTAGAAACACCTGTTTTTCACAAGGCATGAAATCACAAAATTTTTCCAAAATTTGCTTAAGTTATTTGAAATCATAAAATAATCAAAGACTTTGCAAAAGAAAAAACAGAATAATTGTGTGAGATTGACAATAAAGCAAGCAAACTCAGTTGATTTGAGCAATCATTTGTGGTAGTTTGTGCTTAATCAATTTTTAGAATGTTCGCATATTAATTGCTTGTCAAAATGACTTTCGATAGCATCGAATGAGATGTTAAAACAGCTTATAATGGCATTTGTATTTGTTATTTGAAAATGTGTGGATTTATTGAACTGGATGTTAAAGTTTTTGATAGTGCAGTATAAGTTACATGTTTGGTACTTTCAACTCTGGTTTCTAAGGTTTCTAAAATAAAGACCCTCCTCTCAAAATAACAACCCTTTTCCTGGGAACCACGAAAAGTCTTAGAATTGAGAGTTTACTGTAACCTTTATGTTGCAGTGTGACAGTATTACAATAAAATATAAAAAGAATACCTTAAACATACAAATGGCAACGGCAACAGCACTGCACACCAAGAACAATGTTTGTCTGGTTAAACTAAATGTTTTGCTAACCTCAATAGCATCGGTAAAGAAAACCAAAATATATAAATATGACTACGTTATTTCAACCAAACCAGCCTTTTCGTGGTAAATGTGAATAAATACCATAAATTTATGTAATGGAATTTTGTTATGTTAGTATAACCTAGAAATAATTTGCAAGTTGTGGCAATCTTGTTTCAAGGAATTTTTTTTTTTGCGTTTACCATTACCAAATATTTTAGAATCATAATTTAAGGTGTTGGAACTGAGGTGGAATCAAGTAAAAGGTTTTGGAATTGGGATCTAGAATTGGAATCGAGAAAAATTTCTATTTTGACATCCCTAGCTCTAGCATACTACAAAATGAAGAAATATGCACATGGTGAATACAATTTTATGCGACCTGGTATAATGGGCCTTACGTCTTGAAATACAGTCCAACCACTTTGGGTGGCGGAGTGAATATGAACTTATTGTACGGGGGAAGACACAGTCCTCCCACATCCCAAATCATTAATTTACTAGGGAGGTGTTCCCTTCCTCAAATAAGGCACATCTGCTGCGAATAGTGTTCTTCCTTCTTTCGTTCCACTATGAACCTTCAAAGAATTTTTTAAGCATCCTCAGTACCATGTTTTAACAAGAGAAGATTTCGAAGGAAAGAGTGCACTAAGTTTGTTATTTATATCCTTTTGTAGTTTTGCTGATGTTGTAACCGTCATTGTAAGCACTTGTTAGTCTTTCCTCTCCATTCCTCTCCATTCTCTTCCTTAGCAATTGGTTGCTGCACCTTTTAGTGGGGTGGTGAACGTTGGTATTTTCAAGGAAATTAGAACTGTAATTAATTTTTTCTCAAGTTATTATAAATTATTTTTATAGCACGTTTTGCTAAAGTGGTATGCACTTGTGCAGCTTGTAATCATGGGAATCGTTGTGTACATCGTTCCTTGAGGATGTGTCGCTAATAAAAAAAAAGTCTTTAAGCATTCATATAATGTTGTCAGTAACTTTTTCTTGCTAGCTTGCTAGTTGTAATTAGCAGTAAGTTTGATTATGTAATTAGCAATTAGCAGTAAGTTTGATTATTTACCAACATGTGTTACTTTCTTTTCAGGCATGGGGGGTAAAGTACAATCCTGACAGCAACAAGATCTTGTCAGTTTCCGAAGATCGTTCGATAAATATATACGACTGTCCTGTTGACTAAAACCATTATATTTACGTTTATGCTCATTCGTATTCAGTGCAATTCAAAACGTTGCTGACAGATTTTTGTAATACCTGCATTTAACTTATTGATCTGAAAAATGTACGTATATATTTAAGTGAAAACAATTTGATTCCATATTTAAAAAATAAATATATTTCAGAGCTGTAGTTATATTTTTTTTTTTGTGCATTCTTTTCCTACAGTTACTGTAATTTACTAATAAATGTACCGCAATCTCTAAATAAGCATGCAGTGAAGAGTTCAGTGTGGTCTTATATGAGAACAGTAAAATTCCTTTACAATGTACTTCACATTGTATCTTTTACTCTAACATAAGATTTTCAATTCCCGCACAAATATACTGTATGTCAAGTATATAAAATTATTTGAATGTGAGATGGCAGGAATACGCCACTAGGCTACTGATTACATTATAAAAAGTGGACAGAATGCACAAGTATTCACAGGGTTGTAGATAGACATACGCACACGCAAAAGTCGAACTAACACATTTTCCACGCGGATGTGCATTTGCGCAACCTTTCGCTGGCTAGGCCAGCTTCTTCAGGCGGTGAGTGGTGGCACACTGCAGCCTGGCAAGCGGTGATTGGCAGACAGTGAACCTAGCAGTCAGGAGGCAAACTACAGTGAGGCAGGAAATTTGAAATGTGGCGGAGGGGTTATCTTATGTTTAAGCCAGGTGTCTGTCTGGATTTGGTGATGCATTGGTGGACCAGTTCCCAGCGTTGCAGTTCTGCACTATTATTAGAAGGTGGTAGGGGGCCCTCACCACTGGTTGTGTAATAGGATTCTCACAAAATCATCTCTTTCGGCCCAAACCAACAAAATCTTACATGTCACAACACAAAAGGCCATACATGGGCACCACATTAAATTAGTAACGCTCAGTAAATTGTGCATGGAAACCTTGCAAACCAGTCCCTTCCCTACCACCTTGTCTCTCGAGAAACCACTACCACCCCCCTAGTCGGCCAGAAACCCTGTCTTGCTTCAACCTTCCCGTGCATAACCACAAAAGAGGAACAACCATCCAGAAAAGCAAATCACATGTACTGAACCTGTCCAACCATTACATTAATGCTGTAGAGAACAATATCCTACAAAAAGGTCTCTCCTTCTCCCCTTCTAAAAAGTTTGACCACTTTGCCACTGTAAAAGATATCCTAAGCTTCCTACGCAGTGTCCGACTCAAAACACTTTTTTGACAACATCCCCACGCCAAGCCATAACAGTAGCTCCATTGATCCAACCCTGACCAAGTTTGCCCCCCACCCATCCACTTGGGACCTTCCCCTCTTACCACCCTCACATCCTTTTGAGCAGTTCATCTCATACATCCTGGTCAACATCACAGACCCTGATTTTGCCACCTCGCTACCTAACAATAGCAACATAACATCTTCAGAAAGAAAAGCCATCAGAGATCTTCAAAACAACCAAGATATAATGATACTGCCAGCTGACAAATGCACAACTGCAGTGATTCTCAACAAAAATGACTACATTGTAGAAGCAACCAACCCAATGACACGTCTACCTACAATCTACGAAAACAGCCAACCCACCATATTCTGTGACCATGTCAATCAATTCCTTGTGTCCCAGGGTCCCTTCCAAAACCTCTCTGAGGCTTCAATTAAACCGCTCACCCCAAATAAACCCACCACACAAGTTTTATACCTGCTTCCGAAGATTCACAAGGAACAATGGCCACCCCCAGGACATCCCTTTGTATCGGGGATTGGCAGCCCCACAGAAAGAATCTCAGCTCTTAAAGATGCTCACCTTCAACCTTGGGTACAGCAGCTTTCGTCCTACGTCAAGTACACTGGCCACTTTCTCACTTCCTTGAACGCTTGACACCTGGGCCTCGTTCCTAAAGATGCATACATGGTCACCATAGATGTCACATCTCTTACCAACATCTCCCACTCATCTGGACTGTTGGCCATAGAATATTACCTCAAGCAAAGATCCCCACACAGCAAACCTTCTACAGCATTCCTAGCTGAACTCGCCACATTAATCCTCAGCAACAACTTGAGATTTCAGGATACACACTACCTTCATGTCAAAGGCACAGCGATGGGTACACGTATGAGCCAATCCTATGCCAATCTGTTTATGAAACTTCCTCGGTCACTGACCAACCCAACCACACTGCTGGATGCGTTTCATCGACGACATCTTCATGATATGGACTTCCACTGAAGACTGCCTAATTCACTTTCTGATCAACTTAAACGCACACAGTTCACTCAAGTTCGCCTGGTCATACTCCCAAAACACGTGCCATATTCCTGGATGTTGAACTGACTCTCCTCAATGGCACAATTCAAACTGCTGTATGTACACACCAAACCCACCAACATCCAGTACTTACATTTCGACAGCTACCACCCTTACCATGCCAAAAAAAAAATCCCTACACTACAGAGTTGCCACAAGAGCCAAACTTATCTGTTCCAGCAACGGTGATCTCAACAGTGTGAACAAATAGCCAGAGTATTCCTAGACAGGGGCTACCCCAGGCACCTCCAACACACCAAGTCGTCTCAAATACCTGAACACAAACGAAGTACATGTGGTATTTCTGTCATCACATATGTAACAATGTTCAGAAGTTACTCATTATTTTGTGTACTTTGTATATTATTGTTTTAAAAAAAGTGAGATTACAAGTCGGGGGTAATGAACATCAGAAATTCTATGAAGTCGTGCAATATGCTATTTCAAGCTAGGAGTTTTTATGTTACATCTTGAAAATAAATTGTAAAAAAATACAATAACCATAAAAAAATTAAATTCACATACATAAAATTAAATAAACTTGTTGAAGATGAATCGTTTTGATTTGAAGGTGAAAACAGCTTGGACACCCAAGGTATATATATGTATTAAGATATAACACAGAAATTGCCAGAGACTGTGTTTTTACAGATTTACTTTATATGCAGTGAAACCCCTTCTTGACACTTTTCAGGTGCTCATGAAAAAGTGTTGCAAACTGCAGGAAAATGTAAAAGGGGGGAAAATTTATGCTGTAAAGACAGTAGATGGGACTGAAAAAAAGTAGATGTAAAAAGTAAGAAACACTGGGAGTTTAAAAGAAATTCTACTGTAATTTTTTTTAAAGAAAAACAGTTTATGTTTACCCATGTTAATGACACACACACTAGTTGTTTCATGCCAGAATACAAAGATTCATTGAGAGAAGTTGTGGATGTTATACTGTACAATTCTGTTATACATGGTAAGAATATATACCATGTTGTTCAAGACAATCTACAAGAAAAAGGAAGTTTCAACCGCATCATTACCTGTCGAGTAAGGGATTCAGTGAATTTAAAAGTTTGGAGTGGTATAATATCTTCTGTAGTTTTTGAGCAAATCAATTATCCGTATTCGTAAGGTCTCGTTTTGTCAGAGGCTTATATTCAGATGCAGAATGAGTTTGTAAGCAGACATAACGAGCCGAAGATTATAGTTTCAGATAATCTTTTGCCTGACAATTTAGATTTTACGTTTGCAACAACTGAACTGAAAATGACTAAATTGTACAGCATATTGAGTGGAGGCGTAACCATCCTTGTTCTTGGACTGGAGATTTTTCTGGATGGCTGATAAAACTTGGAAATTTTAAGAATAGTAGTACAGATAACCTGTATTTTGTATGAATAGATAAATGGTTGCCATATTCTTCCGATTGTGAGGGTCTGATTAACCCTAGGCAGAAGGTAGGGGGAAAATCTGATTCATGGACCATCTTCAGGTTTTTCTGCAAGTAGACGATGTGTTCATATGGCAAACAGCCTTTTTGCTTCTAAACTCATGATATTCAGTTACGAGTGTTGAGTCATGAATTTTGAGACATTAAGAAATGTGAGTTTTTGTGTAACCCAAAGTACACCCTGTTTTCTAGTTGGGCACTTGTGTATTCATATTATTTTAATAAATACGTTAATTTTTTTACAGTGTACCAGGTGTTCTCAACACTTATATGTATGTATATGTGGCAACCACATATTCTATGTTCCACATTTCCTGATGATACACCCTGGAATTTATAAAGAACTTCATTTTACAGTAATTGACAACTGTTTATCAGACAATAATAAAATATGTAGTTATCTGAGCTCTTTAAGTTGCTGTTTTTTTCTCTTTTTTTTTATTAAAAGTTGTAAAAAAGTTTAAATTGTACTGTCCCTGTAGACATATTACCACACAATTATTTTGCTTGTATACACGTGTCTTTTGATAACGCGCCTATATTCTGAAGAATTGTAAGATACTCCCCCGTTGTTTTTTGAGCAATTTTGTTCAATTTTTTACAGCAACACACATTTATAAATATTACATTGAAAATAAGGCATTAGATGAAGTGTCATATAATTATTCTCTGTGTGGAAGAAAAAAGAATGAATAAAGTTTACCTTCAAACTCTTTCGCTCTTGTAAAGCTGTCAGGGGAAAAAGAATATACTTTTTCTCACTACTTCGCACATCTTGCGTCTTTCGGTGGATGCAAAAGATACTTTTAATAACTGAAATTTCAGACCATTCTTACATCATATTCATAAGCACTTTTCAATAATTTCATAATTTTCAAGATATTAAAATTAATTTTCAACTCTGCATTATTTTATTTGGGATGATAATAAACAGAACATGGAAGTAATATTTAGGATCCAAGGATTTTTTCCTTCACTTTGAATGGTTTATGATCCTCGGTGTAATGAAATCTTCCTGTCATTAGAGGTTTTGGTTGCGGCTTTATCTAACATCTGTGCTTATAAATTGTCGAAGAAAATGTCTGCAACTATCATTTGGTTCGTGAAGGTACCATAAGACTTGTTTTGGTAATATTACAGAAAGTTACTTATATAATTGATATAAGTTAGTGTCATTGTATACAAGTATTACCTCTTTCAGGTTTCAATAAAATAAATGCCAATAAATTTGATCACAAATTTATTTATACAGAATGAATTAAAAGGTACATTTTCAGGCTTGCTTTGCCCAAAATTGTAGTACATTTTATTATATATATATTCATATATAATTTTTCCTTAAGATAATATGTTCATAATTGGGAATTCTCTTTTTAATAGAACTACAGCAAATTTTATAAAATCCCCATTTTTATATATCCTGTCATGATTTGTAGTAACAAAAACAAACTCTTATTAAAGTTACAAATAATTAACATTCAACTTAAAACTACGTACATACAAAGAACTTAAATAAAAAGAGAGCAGCGAAATCAATATTATTGCACAACAAAATATTGCAATAGTAATCATAAAACCTGATATAAATGAGACAGAACCTGAAATGTTATCATACAGCTCTTTGGTAAGACTAGCCTTGAATGCAAATAAACATGGCTATACATCCACTTATTTGAAAATGAAAATTACAGTAAATTATTACACACACACAAGAAATGCACTGAACAAATAACATACACAGTAAACATAAAAACATGAAATTTAATTATTTATAACATATATAAAACATACTATATTATCGTTGTTTTTGAACCTTAAGAACATATACAATGCACATTTTCTTCGTATAAAAAATTATACATCTTATTTTATCAATAATAATATAAAAAACTAAATTTCATTGTTAATCATTCCTTACTTTGACTCGTAGATTCTCTTGCTACTAAGAATGTATTTTCATTTTGGGGCGGATCACTTTGCTAAATGTAGAAATAGTTTACAAAAAAGTAGAGGCAAGCAAGTAAAAACAATACTATTTTTGTGAAGCTCGTGAAGTAAGAGGATGACTGCAAACATTATTTCCAGGAACCATGTAACGGAACAGGAATTTTTTTTCTTTTCTTTGAAAACCATGTTTGATGAAATAAATGTCTTGCATTAAATATTAGAGAGATCTATTTTTTAATATCATTCACCCAATCATAACCTCAACAACCCTCACGTGCACGTAGAAAAATGAGACCCCTTGCAGTAAAATATATTTCATTAAAAGACAGACAATAACTCTTTACAGTAAAGTTGCCAAATATATAAGACAATTATGCATGAAGACAGTGAAAGCATATATAAACACTGAAAAAACTTCTTTCTTTGAGGTTGAGTAACGTGTACAAAATTAAACTGCTTGGTGTTCTCTGTATTCTACAAAGTTCCAAGCATGCGAGCAGCTTCATATAAACCAACGAGACTTCTTACTTAAGCTTATAATATGGACACCACTTTTTTTATGTACATTAAAAAAACACTTGGAGAGTATTCTTTTAAATATTTCAATAATAACTTTCTCTATATATAATTTATATTTTTATAATCTCTGTTATATCATTATCACACACACCTTGTGACCTTTGTTGGAGTTGGAACATCCCCATATATTATAATATATTTTAGTCTATATATATATGTATATAAAAAGATACTACAATTATTGTCATTTAGGGAGTCGTGGCACCTCTCAGCGCTCACATGATGCCAGTGGAATGGTGAGGAAATTCAACAGTAAAGACACTTCATTCGTTTCTAAAAGTTAAATAATAATGTTTCAACACTTCATTTTGCTTTCCGCACCTAGTGAAAGTTGTGTAAACAAAATACTTAACAGTACACAACATTTTCAGACTAATTTTTACTTGTTTTGTTGATTTTATGTAAAAATCTGAAAATGAACACCAGATCGTACTTAAAAAATAATTCTCAATTTGTACATTTATTTTGGGTAGAATTTATTTACAGAAAGCGCTTTCGTGTGTCTTGCAGTGAAAGTGTTCATTGAAGAGCCTAAAAATACACACACATACTTCTTAAAGATTGTGTAAAAATTAAGTGCATTAGTAACCGAATTGCAAATGTATGGGGAAAAAACACTCGTAACATCATTCATGTCATGATTATAAACTATATCATTGCACTTCACAAATGAATAACTTGGTAAATGACAGGGCAATGTTGAGTGACTTCTTATAAATGTGAAATACATATTAATTTTTTTTTTAAGTATTACAGTAACTTTTGTAAGAAGTGAACACTGAAATACTGTAGTCTGTTTTGTAGTCTGTTTAACATCGAAGTGAAAATTTATTATGACGTTATTTAAATGATGCTAAAGAGTTGAATGCATTCACAGTAAACTACAAAATTTTGAAATTAAAGTGCACGAGTAACACTTGGCTATCACAGTGATATCTTGTAAACTGAATGTGGCATTTTTACTTGGATATCTGGGTACAGAATCAGAAAAGCAATGAAACGCAGAACACATTTTAATAGAGATCCACTTGTTTTTGTATTTATGGCCACTGTATATTTTAACCTCTTACTGAAATTGTTGACTTGCAATCTGGTATTCAAAAAAATAATGTTAATACTATAAATTTTAATTTTTGTGTTTGTTGCACATTTTGTTCAACAGAAAACATTTTTAAGTCAGCAACGCCAGAAAAAGAAAGTTTAGGGACACATGAACATATCTAATAGACATATGCTGTCGGCCATATCTGTGATATAAAAGTTTTAAAAAAAAAATAGAATAAGACTGTAAATGTAGCATAGCAACAATACAAACTTAATTCGGGTGATTATAAAAATAAAACTGTTAAGAAAAAAGGTCATTATTGATGATATGACATTGCAGCACTGTCATTTACCTAGCACTGTCGGATACCTAGCTGAGACATTTGGCAAGACAGTTTTAGCATAACTAATAGAACAAAACAATTTTACAGTTGAATCAAAACTTGTGCAATTTGTAACTTTCAGCTTACATAATAAAGTAAAAAGGAACAATGGACTAAAAAACCAAACTGTATTATTTTAAAATCATAACTTGTTTGTGTACTGGTTAAAAATAATTTACCAGATATGAGCTGCTTAGGTTTTTTTTATCCATTACTATGAAGAACACCGACGGGGGAAGTGAAACTGGAGAACGCTATCAGGAATTCTATTTATAAGTATTGTCACATACACAAGCTCAACGCTTTGCTAAATGTGCAGCCAGATGCCATATTATTTTTTAAGTCCTGTGTGAGTGCGAGAGTCACAGAATAAATGTTTTTTTTACCTCAATTTTAACTGTAATTATCGGTATGCTTCAGACTTTTAGGTACGGTAGGTGTTATTCTCCACATTTAATAATTTACCATTTGATCGCTTGTTTTCCTACGCTTGCATAATTCTTTGAACTTTCTCGATACCTGGATCACTTATCATTAGTACAAATAAGTAAAAAATTTTGTAATTTTATGCTGCACATTTGCAACTAGCAGGAGCGGTGGAAGACCATTGATTTTTTTTTACACCAAATTACGTGTGTAATTCGCTGACTAAATTAAACTCATGGCATAAAAACACTTTTATTTGCAATAAGCATTTTTTTTTCAGGGTCAAAAAACTTTATTTGCAAACAGTTTTCTTATTTGTATTTGCCACTCATAAGAAAAAGAATTTTCTGCTCTATCTACGTAATGTTTAGACTTTGAAAAGAATTCTGTGATGAAAGAAATGTAGGAGTATTGAGTTACAGGTACCAACTTCTTACACGTAATACATATTTATTTACACTCTGCCAATAGTACTATTCTATACTTAAATTCTGCATCGAACACGAGGACAATTCAAGTTGGACAGCTGGTATAAAACATATCAACTAGACGTCTGAAATACTTTGCAGTATTTCGTGTCCATAACAGAAGAGAAATTGGTTTTGCAGAGGTGGACTTAACCCAACATCAGTCATGCTCTCATTCTTCCGTTAACTCTCTCTAGAATCACACAAATATATCAAGTACATTCTCAGCTACTTGGACCTTGAAGGATAATACGGAATAATACAAGTACAAAGGAGTAGGTTCAAAACTTGCTTTTGAGGTTATAATAATGTTTAAAAAGTTAATTTGACAAACATTGATAAAAGGTAATTCTGTAGAGGTAGTGAATAAAGTTAAAGATTTTTTATGAACAATTATACAAGAACAATTAGAATTATAGGGCAAAAATTTTTCTACAACTACTTATAAGGGCTCAAAAAGTTATTATTTCCTTTAAAAGCTAGAAATATTAGTAATATAAATATACAGGTATTCTATTAATTTTGATGCAGAAGTTCTATGGATGAGAATTTCTTGAAAATTTTTTTATATCACCAAAAATAATACTAAGGTTGCAAGTAGGCAGCTGGGCCACAAAAAATATATAAAAGGACAGGAATTTAAGTACTCAGTATAGTACCTGGATTCCTGTCCTTTTATATATTTTTAAAAATAATACCATGAACTGTACTTTCACCAAACAATTCTAAGCCAACATATTGCACAAAACATCGAAAAATATTTAAAGTTAAAATTTTTCAGCTAATACTTTGCAGTTTGACATAGTAAAAAATTTTCTTAACTCTGATCCTATCACAAAGACACAAAGGTGTAGAATTTTTTTCTGTAGATACCCCCAACAAATTCAAACTTGCAATTTTCGGAAAACTTTCAATATTTACTCAGATCTGACGAAACTTCAGTCAAGAAATTCCCATTTTCAATTGCATTGCTAACAGGACCAGCAAACTGTATTTGATCGTCGCAGTCGAAGTAGCAGCACACCAGGTTGAATATAGTTTACAATCTTGACACCATCCATCATTGATAGAATGGGTTCTGTGAAACCAACAGCATCGTACACAGTTTTACACGTAATAAGGCAAGGAAGTGGACCAGTTGTAAACAGTTACATCTAGACGTAAAAAATGAATTTGTCTGAACGGATGCAATTTTTTAAACGACGTGTCGCTAAGCTAACAAGGACTCGTAACAAACGATTTTTGCGGCGAAGAACATTCCACCCATAGACTCGGTTGCATTATGTAAACGTGTAAGAGCGGGCGTGTGGCAAACGTTACGCTTGAATGATCGTGTTTGCTATCGCGTACCCAGATGGAAAGGGAGAAACAATACAATAGCAGCATGCATGATGTGTGAATCAAGGAGCCACTACTAACCATCGAAAACACACAACTTCATTTTGGCATAAGATGATGCAGCGTGACTAGTGACGTGGCTGGCGATTCAGCGAGTGTGAAACATTTAAGCATTTATCTGACGCGAGAAACACACCACCAAGAAATTTTACCACTACATCAACAGCAAGTGAAGGACTAATTACTGGCACACATTTCAAATTACTGGTAACAGAGAGCAAACAACTGCAATAATATCAAGCAGGTGTTTACATTTGGACGAGTCACTTTTACGTGCATGGTCTTACAAGGAGTAGGCATGATTTGTTTCTTTGCTTCTATGTAGAACTGTAATGCTTTAAAGTTCCAGACTGCGGTTGATTCCCACTGCATCGGTATTACAGATTAAAATAAAAGTAACGCTGAGAAAATTACATCTCATAATTATTTCCAACATTTATCTATTACTACTACAGAATTTCTTAAATACGTGCTGTATAAAAGGTCATTACATCACGTTATGTATTACGTGATGATTATATCATATTGTTTTGGTTCTGGTGGTAAAAAAAGGTGTATATTATTTAATCTTGACATTATTAAACAAGCAAATTTTCATTTTAAGGAACCTTGACAAACTAGTTTAAGTCTCATAAAAGTATTGTAGCAAATTTATATTTGAAAACAAAACTAATATTTTAAATAAAGATGAAGCAGAATCAAATATAGAACTGAAAGGTATGAATGTTGCAACCATGAATTTCCACAAATACAAAAGTTTTTTTGTACTTCTTTAAAAATTTCAAGTGTGAGACAATTTATTTTTTAAAGTAGGTTAACTGTACCTTTTTCACCAAAGTTAGTCTGGGTGGTTTTGCCCCCGAAATGATGGTGGTTAACATATAATGCCTCAGTGTGATAACACCTCATTCTAGTCTTGTGAAGTAATAGTGATAAGTAACAGTACCTTGCATTGGGAATCCTCTCATATTCTTTCAAACAGAAACACACAAATACAAACAGACTCAGTGATGACAAAAATAGAAACATACCACAGCTCTTTCTAAAACCATGCATTATTTTATGACCCCAACTAGGTAGTGATATTTCTGTAAGTGGTGTCGCATAATTGTCTTCAAACAAACAGCACAAAACGAAAATAATTTTTCAATGCTTGTATAAAGAGGTGTATGTGGAAAAAAAAATTACTTTTTTCCCCCACAGACTTGTCATAGAGCCCCTGCGACATAGGGGAAGCTGTTAGGGAACGCACAGCAGAACACGTGACGACACGAAGAGACAGGAGCGTGTGGGAGGTGCGTGATGCGTAGTGCCGACGGCTACTCTCTGTACGGCTTGCAGTACGAGTACCGGTGGTTCATGTGTTGGCTGTAGGAGCCGGAATGCGAAAAACGTTTAAGACACTTGGTACATTGGAACGGCTTCTCACCGCTGTGCAGGCGCTTGTGTTCCGTCAGGTGGTGCTTGTGTTTGAATGCCTTGGAACACACGTCACACTTGTGCGGCCGCTGCCCTGCAAACAGCAAAACACACATACAATTCCTCTGCAGTGACAAGGGAAATTTGTACATTAGCATAATCACAATCACTAAACATTTCAATTTACCACTTTGTGAATATAAAAATAACAGTTTACGTACTAACCATATATTTTTAAAATTTATTTGTGGAACGCCAAACCAGTATTCAAACTGAGGAAAATTTTTTAAGCCTACTGTGAAACTCTTGTATGAAGACTGCATTTTTTCATTTCCTTCCAAAATATATTATATTAGTATTTGTTAAGGTTCCAAGTAGGCTGCTAGGCTACGAAAAATATATGAAAGGACAGGAATTCAAGTACTTACAGTTTAGTACTTGTCGACAGGCGCACACACAAAGAAGGACGACACATTTTCAACACGGTTGCGCGATCGACACGTTTCTCTGACTAAGCCAACTGCATCAGGCGGCGAGTTTTAGAGCATTGTAGTATGGTGGAAGGGTGCTGTTAGTTGTAAACCTAGCGGATGGGTAGCAAACTAGGGTGAGTGGGAAAATTGAAAAATTGCTAGTATAGCTGATGAGTGTGGTTAGGAGCTGTGATTATTTCACGTTGAGGCCTGGCGGCTGCCTGGATTTTGTTAAAAATTGTGAGCTAATTCCCAGCATCTGAATTCTGAGCTATTGCTTGAAGGTGGTAGGGCTCTCACAACTCTGGTACTGTAGCAGGAATCAAAATCTTTGTTTTGTGATGCTGCATTTGCTGCAACTGGTTTGTCCTGTAGGTTATTGATGTGACCAGCTATGGCTTGTTTGGTATCTGCTCTGTGCCCATTCATTCTCTGCCTGAGTGTGTAGGCACAGCGATTATGGACAGATCCTATGCCAATCTGTTTATGGGCATGTTAGAAAAAAACTTCCGCAGTCACCAACCAGCCCAACCACACTACTGGATGTGTTTCATCGACGAAATCTTGATGATATGGACTTCCACTGAAGAAAGCCTAATTCACCTTCTGAACAATTTAAATGCACACAGTTCACTCAGGTTCGCCTGGTCATACACCAAACCACATGCCATATTCCTAGATGATGAACTCACTCTCCACAATGGCACAATTCAAACAGCTGTACACACCAATCCCACCAACAACCTCCAGTATTTACATTTCACAGCAACCACCCTTACCATGCCAAAAAGTCCCTACCGTACAGTCTTGCCACAAGAGCCAAATGTNATTTACATTTCACAGCAACCACCCTTACCATGCCAAAAAGTCCCTACCGTACAGTCTTGCCACAAGAGCCAAATGTATTTGCTCCACCAACAGTGAACTCAACAAACAGTGTGAACAAATAGCCAGAGCATTCCTCGACAGGGGCTCGTCCACAAACAGATTCAGCAAGCCATCTCAAATACCGTAACCCAAACCAAGGTCAACAACTCTGATGTGGTCCCGTATCATGGAGGCCTAAGTAAACTCAGAAAAATTGTCCACTCTGGATACAAAATTCTGGCTTCCTCACCACAAATACAAGACCTGCTCTCCAAACCACCCAGATTGGTCTTCAAAAGGCCATCCTCTGCCACAAACTGGTTCATCCAAAGCTGCACCCCACCACAAATGCCAACCAAACTATCACCTCCAAAGGATTNTCCTCTGCCACAAACTGGTTCATCCAAAGCTGCACCCCACCACAAATGCCAACCAAACTATCACCTCCAAAGGATTCCACCCCTGCAATAGCTCAGGCTGTGGCTCCTGTGCCATACACCAACCCTCAACTTCTTTCAATAGCAGACTCACTAGCCGTACATACCCCATCCAAGGCAACTACAACTGTGCAACAGAAAATTTTATTTATCAACTACAGTGCGAACACTGTAATGCAGACTACTTTGGCCTTAAAACCAACACACTCCGGCAGAGAATGAATGGCCACAGAGCAGATACCAAACAAGCCATAGCTGGTCACATCAATAACCTTACAGGACAAACCAGTTGCAGCAAATGCAGCATCACAAAACAAAGATTTTGATTCCTGCTACAGTATCAGAGTTGTGAGAGCCCTACCACCAACCACCTTCAAGCAATAGCTCAGAACTGGGAATTAGTTCACCAATTCATAACAAAATCCAGGCACTCACCACACCTCAACATAAGATAATCAAAGCTCCTAACTACACTCATCAGCTATACTAGCAATTTTTCAATTTTCCCACTCACCCTAGTTTGCTACCCATCCGCTAGGTTTACAACTAACAGTGCCCTTCCACCATACTGCAGTGTTGTACAANTGCCCTTCCACCATACTGCAGTGTTGTACAACTTGCAGTCTGATGAAGTTGGCTTAGCCAGCGAAACGTCATGATCGCGCAACCACGTGGAAAATGTATCGTCCTTTGTGTGTGTATGCCTGTCGACAAGTACTACACTGAGTACTTGAATTCCTGTCCTTTTATATATTTTTTATATTAGTATTAGTAANTGCCTGTCGACAAGTACTACACTATGAGTACTTGAATTCCTGTCCTTTTATATATTTTTTATATTAGTATTAGTAGTACATCTGATTATATCCCAACCACTGTTTCACACAACTGATCATAAAAACTTTTATTTTAAACAATCTGAAAGTCANTACATCTGATTATATCCCAACCACTGTTTCACACAACTGATCATAAAAACTTTTATTTTAAACAATCTGAAAGTCATGTGAAACAACTCTGTATTTTGCACGTACCATATTTTAATCAATAGCAGAATTTTGCCAAGCACACTGCAGAAATGAGAAAGCACTCCTCAAATAGCAAATAAACAAAATGGAGAAAACTTTCTGGACAGTTGACAAACTTAAAAATTGTGGTCAGAGCATTTCAGTGAGGAAGAAAATGTGGATGAAATGAAAGGAAGGGGAAATGATGGACGTAGACGGAAATCGGGGTCAGGCTGGGAGAGAAATACTGCGTACCCGAGTGCTCGTATTTGTGACGAGCAAGTGAGCTCTGTTTTGAGAAGGCCTTGTCGCACTGATCGCAGATGAACTGACCCTCAGGGTCTGCTCCGTCCACTGATGCCGAAGCCAAGCCCTTGGATGAACCCAGCACTGGAGACATCTTGTGTCTTTTCAGGGGCGACAAGCCGTCTTCCTCCATGATGGTGTGGTCGGCGTCTAAAGACAGAGCTCCGCCTCCGCAACCCGAGTCATCTGCCTCGTCTGCTGTGTCACCGCCATCCATGTACCCCTGGAATTGTTATATGGGAAATCTAAGTACTGTTTACTTGGTAAAAAATATGGAGCAGATTGTCACTTATGATATGTCTGCAAACTCATCTACAAAGTGTAAAAAAAATGGTGGATTGTAACACCAGGGTTGTACAGAGAAGCAAAAATTGTGAAGAAAATATATGAGTTATTGCGTATTATGGCCAACCATTTGGTCGCAGTGGCCCCATGAATCTAGCATATTATGGCCAACCATTTGGTTTCAGTGGCCCCACGAATCTAGCGTATTATATGGTAGCAAAACTTCATGCCACAATTACTACAGTTTATGAGGAGATGCTGAATAATGTGCAACGTAATATTCTGGAACGTGCGGCTGCATGCGAGTGAATGGATGGTGGATGCTTTGAACATCTGATGTAAATCCCACCCACCTAACAAAGTGCTGTGGACCGCAAGATTGACCCTTGTGCTTGTACTGTAGAGTGGTGTGTATTGATGTGTACTGTCATTGNCAAAGTGCTGTGGACCGCAAGATTGACCCTTGTGCTTGTACTGTAGAGTGGTGTGTATTGATGTGTACTGTCATTGCATGATGTATCCCATGTGGAACTTCAGAATGCATGATTAACTGCCTTCATCACAGCAATACTGTGTAGTTGGTACGGTGCTGCACACACGATCATAAACTAGATTCATGGGGCCGCTGACACCAAAGGGTTGGTAAATCATAATTTAAAAATTTCCCATATAAGCACCTCACGAAAAGTTTGGAATGTTCATAAAGAAAGCAAAAAATGTATGGAATATACATAAAAGAAAGCATAGCAATTAGACGTCACCAACTGTACCAATACAAAATGTGAAATTAAAAGTGTTTTTAATGGAAAAAAAAAAACCAATTTTCCAATATCACAGACAAATAAACACTAAATAACAACAAATTTAACTTAATGGTGTCTCTGACTAGGGAGGGTTTCTTTCTTCCCACTGCAGCTTAGTACCGTGTATGGCCTCAATGTGCATTGTACAGGTCCCTAACACGCTGTGGCATGCTTGTAATCAATGTGTAGATGTCATCTTCCGGAAGAAGGTTCCATTCCGTTGTGTCTGGAGGTTGTGGACAATTATAAACTGCTGTTTTCAGCTTATGCCACGAGTGTTCAGTGTGTTAGTGCGCTCTCTGTTTATCACAAATGAACTACATAACCCCTACCACCCCAAACTGCCTTATCGCACAATATTCCAAACTTTTTGTGAGGTGTATATTTTCTTTTCAGTTTTAACTTCTCTCTGTAATCCCAGTGTTACAATGATACAATCTGCTTTTTTTTTTCAGGCTGAATAAACTGTTGTGACACTGGCATTATGAGTTAGGAATTTTATGCTGAACAACTGTTAACTATATATGCACTATCTTTAACTGCATTTAAATCCAGATACAGGCAAATGAACAGCATTAATTACAATGTACAAGACAATATATAAATATGTTGATGATTCAAGATTACTAAGGATGTCTTGCAACTTTCTTTTCATCACTGTGCGAGTCCTTACATTTCTTTGTTGCTTTTAGAATAATTTGAGATTGAACTAAATGCCTTCTCTGTGTGTTAGAATTTCCCAACTTTCTCTTAAAATGTTAAATTACTCTGAGAGAGAAGTACATATTCTAAACTTCCAACTCACGCTATTTTCTTGGGTAAAAAGCCACCACAAATCATGTTAGTGTCATAAAGTCGTGGCTGGGCATTCAGCAACAGGGTGAGAATTGTCAGTAGTTTACAGCCACTTGGCATCAAATCAATAAAAAACTAGATATTTTACATTTTTAGTATTACTTGCTTATACCCTAGTTTCTTTATGCATTTGGTTAGCATTGTCTTTCATAAAATATACTGATCATAAAATGGTTTCATGAAACTATTTTTCTATGATTAAACTAATAGTATTCAGTTTCTGTTTGCTTGTGTGTAAAAAACTACAAGAAACTCATTAGTGGGTTTATCCCACTTGCTATTGTAGACCTATGTTCTATTGTCAGAAAATTTTCAAATTGAAATTACTTAAAAATGTCATTTTTTGTGTTTGCAGTCAAGTTTGGATTTTTTTAAAATTGTTAATTATACTTATGTACGTACAAGATTAATGCAGGTGGGATATTTGCGTAAAATAAAATTTTTACTAACTGTTTTTACAGTATGCGATGCAACAGTTTACTTGTAAAGATCAACTCCTTTTGAAAATTACTAACAGAATCTCTGTGTCTCTACAAGGGATCATCAAACGTATAACAGTGGTGATTTTGTATACTTAATATAATATACTGTACTGTGTTTTTTTACAATAACTTATTACACTGTAGTTCAGATGTATTACCTGTTTCCAAGAACGTCTGTCAGAGCTGGGACTCGAGCTGCAAGCACGCCCGTTCTCCAGTCCGGCCAGCCCGAACATCGACATGGGCAGGGGTGAGCGTGGAATCTGTGCCTCTGGAGGGTACATGAGGCGGTCCATCGAGATGAGGCTCACTGCACCGTTCGACAGGCGGTGCAAAGGCTGCGCAAGGATCCGAGCCAGTCGACTGCCATTACTTGCACCATTGCTGATCCCGTCGTACGAGAGAGGAGACGGGGAAGAAGAACATGAGGAATGCTGGTACGGGAGCAAAGATGGTGGCTTGCGGGACAAGTTGATGGCTTCCTCGCCAGAATCTGAGTGCGCTGTGGGGGAGCTGGCTGGGCTGGATGTCGCAGAGTGCTGGGAGAACTTCTTCGTCGACAGATCGAGCGGTTGCTCGCAGGGTAACGACGTCATGAGAGGGGCATATGGTATGTGGACCAGTTTCCCCTCGCGTCTGTCCCTCGCACGGGTATTTTGGAACCACACTTGCACCACTCGCACGGAAAAGCCAATTTTTTCTGCAATTCGTAACAACTCATCTTTCTTGGGGCGGGGGTTCAGAGCATAGTGTTCTTTTAGCACCACCAAGTGCTCGTCAGATATCAGTGATCGCACCCTAACCTTACGCCCATCTTCAGAGATGTGATCTGTTGTGGTGACCGACTCTCCCTCGTCTTCCGTCACTCCATCGCTACCGCTGCAAGCTCCATTAATGGACAGTTCTTCTGTCTTCACGGTTACCGCCTCTTCAAGTTTCGCAGCAAGTCCTTCGCTCTTACCCTCGCACAGGTACCGTTCATGATGGACCAGCTCCATGGAGCTCTCAGATTTCTTCCCACATTGCCTGCATGACAGAATTTCACTTTTCACGTTATTATCAAACGGTGAAGAGGGGCAAGGCGACGACATCTTTGGAGCAGTGTTTCCGGTAGGTGAAGAAGCCAGGCTAGGACAGGGAGATGATGTTGATTTGTGCACAGCAGTGTCTGCGTATTGGTGAGGGGAAGCTGTGCTGACGGTGCTGGGGCATGGTGAAGACAGCTTCTGCATGTTGGCTTCCAGGAACTGTTTGGTTACCGTCGCATTCACGGTCTCCAGGATCCTCTTCACAGCCTCCAGGTCCTTGCCGGGAGAGTTCCTGTCCATCTCATCATCCTCATCTCTTTCCACATTCACTTCTTCATCCTCCATCTCCGTGGATTCTTCCTCTCTCTCGTGCACTGGCGGGGAGCAAGGCAGAGATGGAGGAAGGGGCTGATGCTGCGGGGGGGAGGTAGCGGAGAGGTGCTCGAGCAAATGGTTCAACGTCTGCAACTTGTACGGAGAGTTGAGATGCATCGTGGGTGCTGCGGCCATGTAGAATGGATTGAGGCTGGGTGCTGGGGGAGGGTGGTACCCGCGGGGCAGGAACTCCCCGTACTTGGGCAAGATGGGCGGGAAGGCTGCATTGTTGTTGTTGTTGTTCAAGCTATTGTTGTTGTTGTTCCCAATGGCCATTAGTCCTGCTCCCCTCTTGCCGACTCCAGGACCACGCTGCTGCACAGAGGAACATTTGTCTAGCAAGGAGCTCCCGCGACCACCGCGACCAACCTGCACAAATACAAACTGGTTGTACCCTGACTGCAAGTCTGAGCTTACAGAGTTACGGTATATTTAATTAATTATCATGATAAATTAATTTTATTTATGAAATCTTCCAAGGCAGTAAAGCATTGAACTCGTGAGGAGGAACCTGCGAAATTCACATTATTATATGGCTTCAGACTAAACTCCAAGATACTGTATGTTCATCTGACTTCTTCCATTGACCAACAGCTGCAGGTCCCAAGGTCACTTTTAGCCAATAGTATCTCAGCAGTACAGCAACCTATCTCCAGTATCACAATCACTCAGGTAAATGACATACAGGTGCCAGTGGCCAATGAACTCACAAATTGTGTTCATATAAGTATAGGACAGTGAAATCTAGCCTATTACCAAATGATAATACCAATTTTGTTGGCCTCTATTCGTGAGTTTGTATCTATACAAAAAATAAATTATGTTTTTTTTTCTACTAGACTTATTACTCTTTACCAAATTATATTTTTGCATTTCTGCATCTCCACTCTGTTATTAGTAAATGTGTAGAAATTATGTTCAGATATGGCTTTTTTTGTAGATTTTGAACTGATGTAGTTTAATGTGTGCATTAGGGTATGTTGTCTGTTTTATTATATCTCACCTTGAGATTCATAACGAGGCATTTCTTGGAGGTCATGTGGCTGGAGTACGATCCAGAATGAGAGAAGCGCTTTCCACAGTTGGCACATTCAAATGGCTTCTCACCGCTGTGTATGCGGATGTGCTCCTGAGATAAAAATACAGCTTTCAGTACAATTTAAGTTTCACTCAAAAAACATAAATTAATAATAAATGTTTTATCGAATTCCACTACCCTGAAACGAAAAATACAAGTTAATGTCATGAGGGCTCAGCTATGAAAGTTTGAAGGAAATCTCAACATTTTATAAAACTTTTTCAGTAGGTACCATTAAACATGTAGTGATACATAATCACCTAAATTCACATCAATATATGAAATCAAATTGGCATACGAAAAATGAGTGACACGAGTAAGAAATAAATGTTCTAATAAAATCCTAGAACTCATTAGATTCTGCTGAGATTTCAAAATGAGTTTTTGTAGTTATTTTATTAACATTATAATAAACAAAACAAATGGATACAAAAAAAAATGTCATTGTTTATCAGCTTAATAAATATTGTGATTGCCAAGTTATTAGTTGACATGAAAACAATTAAGTGTCGCTGTCACTGATGAAAATAAAAAAAATAAAGCGACCATGCAGTTTGTCATGCAAACTCAGTTAATGACTACATGCCTATATTGAGCAACAGATACATGCAACGACAAAAGCACAGCAAAGCCAACTGCTACAGTTCTGGTTGCACTGTGGATTTGCAGCCACTCATTGGTTCTGAAGACGTGAAACACAAATCCCCACAGTGACACACTGTTTGTGTAGCATTTACTTATGTTAATAGTGCTGTGAAGTAATTCATTAGCATTTTTGTTTTGTCGTCAAGTTATACACGTTCAAATAAAAAACATTGTGATATTTTACATGTTTAATAATAATTCAGTGCCATTATTATTATAGGGCCTGTACAATGTTAATGGTGCCAGTGGTGGGGCCATAAGTATGTTTTTTGGATGGAGGGGTTCACCCAGAGCAGTAATTTTTTAGTAAAAAATTCTCTATTTTTCTTAAAATTATGACACAAATGTTATGATTTATAATTAAATTTACAAAATAATAAAAAAAATTGAAAAAAAGAAAAGGTTATAGAATAAACAAATAGTTAAACATGGCATTGTTTTCTACTTTTTTGGTGTTGTGGAGCTAATAAATCCACCACCGAATGGTGAAGTTGAAAATACAGATATTCTGTTTCAGTTCAATCTGCTTTGAATGAATATGAGCTAAATAAACACTAGTCAACTCAAAACACATGCTAATTATATTATGTATTACTAGCTATAACTGAATTAATAAGCTATTATGTAATATTTACAGGCAAAGTGCAATTCCATAGTCATGCAGTGCAGTCACACACATACACACACACACACATGTACGCATGCCCCATCGCCACTAATAACCATCACCGGTGGATTGCAATCACAACATTGTTCCACAACAGTACACATTCCCAGGCCTCCTGACACCGAGCGCTGCCCCCTGCATTATTCATCACAGCCGGGTCCCCTGCACGGATATTATCAATGTAAATAAAGGCTTGCGCGTGCACGGCCCCTCCCCTTCCTTCCTGCTGACCGGGCACAAAAAAAAAAAACAATACGCACCGTATGTGTGTGGACTCAGGCTCAGTTCGTTAGTTCAGCATACGCTAATGAGCCAGGAACCGCGAGCAGGCAAACAGGCCGACCTCAGACGAGGGCAAACAGTCGGGGGACACGCAAAATATCTATACCAAGGGCATGTGCCGCATCGCACCGTGCCCTAAACTGAGGTGGATGCTCAGTGCTTTAACAAAGTGGTACACATTACCCTCCAACCCTTCACCATACACGTGTTATCAAAGCAAAATACAATGGAAATATCTCATTCCATGACAAGTTACTATTTGCTGTTTCTGTAATATTATGAATTAATCATTAATTATGTGCATAAATAATTCTAATTTAATGTGATCATAAGTCTTTAAAATCTAAATGTGTCTACAGTATCGTAAACAGTAAATGTTTATAGGCCAGGTGAATAAACTGCAGGCAATACATACAAAAAAATAACAAGACTGTCTTGCTTATTTACTCACGCAGATAATAATACTGCAAGTATTAATTACTCTAAATAATCATGTCATATTAAGTCGAGCAACTTTTTGCGACATCTCCAAATCATTTAATCTAGGCGGTGGTAATGCGGGAGGTGATAAGAGTTGTCTCCATTTTATCAACACTGTATACTAAATTATAAGATCTAAATGGAAAAAGACAAATGATCATCAAGTTCAAGAAGATTCTACCAGGCTATATGATTTCCGAGTTGCTGTTAGATGCATTGCTTAAAGCCTCGGTATGTGTTATAGTTTGGCATGAAAGTTGCTTTAAAGAAGAATAAGTCCACTGGTGTCTCCTTGGAAACCATCCTGAATAGTTCAGTTTTTGGGGTGAAATAATTTCTACAGAAAATTATTTCTGAAAAATGTTTGGTCAGTCTTGGTAAACTAAAATAAAGTCCATTACCGGTATCTTCAGACATTAACGTGTTACACGTTTTATTAACCTGGCCTCCAGAAATGGAATGACAAATGAATTTCATTCCACTGAGTTATTACATAAGCGGAAGTAGTGCAGTCCATTACCAACAACAAGTGTATTCATTACTATTATTTTTTTGGGAGAATCCTTAACCGAAAATGTTCTAAATCTCAAGTTTGTAAACCCACCTCCTCACTAAAGCAATTAACAGATAATATCAAAATTGCCACACGAGCACCTCCACCTGAAGTGTTGTGAAAACTTCCACAAACTTTACCTTGAAGTTCGTCAACTGCAACATGGTTTTTACTTTATTGTCTCGTCTTCCTGGTTGCTAAGGGCAAAACATGCTTCAGCATTGGGCGAATCCTGGTGTTGAACACAACAAATTTCACTCTCCATTCCCACACAGTGCCGTAGAGCTGCCACAACAACTCGGCAGTGTTGATCTGATATACTGTATTGAAAGTTAAGCATCACTATCACTTGTTAACTTGCTTTCCAATTTTTGTGCTGGAAAAGTCGTCATATTTCGCTCTGGTGCAGTGCCTAAAATTATATATGTATCAATATTATTTGTGGTGGATACTAAAAATATATTAATTTGTTTACTTCACCTTTAAAAAAAAAACATTTCATTCAAAACACGCAGAGTGAAAATCATTACTTGGAAAATCTATCAGTAATTAATTTCTAAAGATGACTATTATTCAATTTGAACAGTATTTTATTATAATCATATTGGTAACAATATTTACTACAGATCAACAAAACATAGTTACACTCTAGAAATGATAGCAAAATTGTTCTCAACTTTTAGAACTTCCCACAGAGAGTTACATTTTAGAGTAAACAATTAATTTTATACCAAATAAAATTGTTTGTACTCTATTGTCAGCTCTAAGAAATAATTATTGCACTAGATTTTATATAGTTTATAACAATTAGGATTGATAAACTTCACATATTTGCTACCATTTTGTACATCATAACATTAAGTGCTGNATATAGTTTATAACAATTAGGATTGATAAACTTCACATATTTGCTACCATTTTGTACATCATAACATTAAGTGCTGAAATTGCTTCTTGCTCTGCCTTTGTGAGTATTTAAAACATACTGTTAAGACAAGAACTCCTTAAGCAATCCAGCGTTGATAGTCACACAGCATTCAAAATTCACTAGAAAAACTTGGCTATACCATTTTAAATCCAGCAATGCAACAATGATTGTGGCAATCATGAGAAATTAAAACATAAGGTAGTATCTTCAGCACTGTTTGGAGATAGTAACCAAATATAATTCAAATAGTTTAATGCGGCACACACAAAAAAATCTCATGCAAAGTCAAAATGCAGGCATGCCCAAGCAATAATACGCTGAAAAACTAAACAATTGCAATACCAGTAATTATATATTCTGCGAGAGCTGACTGAAAATATTATACAATAGACTAGACAGCTTCAACAGGCACCGATAAATTGCTGTTGATTTGCATGGCCAGTGTAGTTAATGACAAACCTGCATTCAATTTATATTAACTAGTAGCTCCTTAAAATATTCATGACACATCAATTATGAATAGAAATATTAAGAATGTTCATGTCTTGATCTGCATGCAGCAAGTAAGATTTCATAAGACAGTAAGCAGAGAATTTTTTTGTGATCATTCAATTTAAAGATACATCATCTACGAAATCCTCACGAGAACAAAAAAAATTGTAGGAACTATAACATGCAATGCCCAAAATCAAAATGCACACAAAAAATTAGACATAAACTTGATTCAAAAAATATATGACCCAATACTACAAAANATGCCCAAAATCAAAATGCACACAAAAAATTAGACATAAACTTGATTCAAAAAATATATGACCCAATACTACAAATAAATCTAAATAACAAAAGCAGCATGCAATCACGTTGTCCTGGCTTATAACATCAAATATTGCAGTGGTACTTGTTANAAATCTAAATAACAAAAGCAGCATGCAATCACGTTGTCCTGGCTTATAACATCAAATATTGCAGTGGTACTTGTTATTACATGCCATCAATTTCAGAAGTAACAGTGTAACCACAATGTATCTTGCGTACCTACTGCTGCCAAAATACTTAAGATGCCACAAACATAATCACGTTAATTCAATGCCTGCATCAGTATGTACGTGGGAGCAACAATTTTTTTCTTTCTAAACTTTCTCCTTGTGTCTACTCTGTTTATGATGGAAACATTTCTATACGATTCACTCCTCTAGGGATATGATGATAATGGGATATGCATACAGAGATGAAAATTCAGACTTTCCGGAAAAGTCTTTAAGGCCGTTGTTTACTGGAACTATTTTCTCGTTTGAGGTTCAAAATTAAGGAAGCTAGCTATAAGGGCTAAACTAACTTGTGCAAGGCTCTGAACTGGTGTTCAGTGTTCTTGTTTTACTCCTTATCTACAAATGTGACTTTAAGCAACGATCCAAACATTTTATTGATGGAAAGTGTGCAGCAGGGTTTGATAGAGGCCCCTGTCATAGTTCTATTCTTGTCCGGGTAGTACTTTTAAAATGCAGCAGCCTGAAAAAGTTTGTTTTTAATAGTGCTTGAGGGCTCCAAAATAACTTTTACAACATGCGTGACATCTTGGAAGTACCATTCCATCCTCGTCTGGGGTGTGGTTTCTTTTGTATGTGAACACGTTGGGGTCAACAACACACACATTTCAAACATGCCGCAACGCAGTTCAAACGCCAGGTGCGCAACCGACAGCCTTAAGGCTCGTAACGAACAGATGCCACTGCAACACTTCAGAAAACACCCGTACGACACCAGCGGGGGAACCCACCGACGCCAGGACTGACCTTGAGGTGGTGTTTGAACTTGAACGCCTTCTCGCACTCCGGGCACTTGAACTTCCGCAGCACTGCACTCTCGTCGTGGCTGATCATGTGGCGCTGCAGGCGGTAGACGTTCGCGAAAGTCTTGTTGCACACCTTACATGACTGCAACAGAAAGACCGGAGATCCTTCCAGGTATGCTACATAGATACTCGATAAGTCGATCACTGAATATGTACAAAATTACGCTAGTATTTCCGCGGAGAAATTTTCAAATTTCAAATGCTGTCGAGATCAACATTGGGAAGGTAGTATGCAAAAAAGTTTATTGAAAATATTTGCTCCGTACATTCTTTTTGTTGTTCATTTATAAAAGCTAAGTTACACTACTTCTTGAAAAAATTTTCGATTTCAGGCTGCACATACCAAGTGCGTTTGTCTATGCTGTAGCGTGTCTCATGTATTGTTGGTCGTAGGTTATATCGTGGAAGGCCACACTGAGAGTGGTGTGGTCTTCCACCCCCATTCCAAGCAAACACTCATCTACAATAAATCCTTTTCATCCGAAAATATAGTTAATCCAGATGAGAGTGTGTGAGAAAAATTAAAATCATAAATATGAAACCAAACTGCAATTTCCTTAATTTGGCATTTCTAACAAGAGTTTACAGAAAATGTACAGTATTTATGTTTCGCACTGCTCTTCTTCCCGTCACGAAAGGTGGCTTCTCTATGCCGAAATACGCAGACAATTTTGTTGCACGCTGGTTGTTCTTAAGTTACACACAGTGTGCTTGTGTTTGCTATCAGTTTTGGAACCACAAAAAAGAATTTACACTTGCATAAAGTGACATGGCATTTAAGAAGTGTTTACGAGTGAACTGAAACAATAACAGCAGTCAATTGAACTTAAAAAACACACTCGTTATCTTGTTATAGGTAACAAGTTTCTTTAAACTTGTTGCTTACTACTGCATTACAGGAATGATTTTGGATAATCCGAAACGCTGATAATCTGAACAGGCCTTGGTCCCAATTAGTCCTGATTATGGGACATTAATGTAGTTTCTTAGTGTAAACCTTCAAAGGTTTACACATTTGCATTAGGCCAAAGTAGGCCTAATGCAAATAACTCTTGCATGTAAAGTTTTTGTCTATTTTCCTTAACCTTCCCTCAACCAAATTTCTTCAATACAGATACACTTAAATTTTGCTGCCCCTGGATAAGTTTTACAACTCAAAATCCCTAGGTCCATGATGGCTGCTTCAATTTTTGGTTATAGCTAGTTTTTTTTGTGTAATTACGCTTATAATTCATTTTCATGTGATACTAAATTCAGTGATAGCTACGAAACATTATTTGAAGCAACTAGATCTATATGCAAAAACTATAATGTTCACAAAGAGACGTAAGNAGTGATAGCTACGAAACATTATTTGAAGCAACTAGATCTATATGCAAAAACTATAATGTTCACAAAGAGACGTAAGAAAACATTTTACCAAATGCACTACGCGCTGGGAATTAGGCTCCCTGACACCATCACGTAAAGGTATTTCCTTTATATTTAACAAGTCAAGTATGAATACGGGGCAATGTACAAATTTTCAACAGTGTTGTAANAGTGATAGCTACGAAACATTATTTGAAGCAACTAGATCTATATGCAAAAACTATAATGTTCACAAAGAGACGTAACAAAACATTTTACCAAATGCACTACGCGCTGGGAATTAGGCTCCCTGACACCATCATGTAAAGGTATTTCCTTTATATTTAACAAGTCAAGTATGAATACGGGGCAATGTACAAATTTTCAACAGTGTTGTAAACGTCTTTATGAACAGTGATGTGTGTTCCAGGCCACGCATATGTCGGGAGATGACGATTCCCAGCATCCTGCTGTGTGTGTACGAGTGAGAGAGACAGAGAGATAGAGCACTTATCACATGGGGCCTCCCTGGCTATCGCCCATAAGGGAGGTGATCCCCCACTTCCCCAGGGAAAGCCGCCCACAGCAAGACAGAGGAGGAGGAGAGAGGCAGCGGCAGGGTTACGGAGATATCTCAACCCAGATGAGCAGCCACCTCGTGGGCTACTCTAGTCAATTGATAGCACAAAATGGAGCTCCCTATACTAACATGTGTGTCCTCTTGCTGGCATGGCGTGAAATCATCAGCACCTCACCCCCTCCCTGAAATGTTTTCCACCTAACTATGCCTCTGGTTCAGAAGTGACAAGAAATGTGAAAGCAATCATGGAACAGTACCATCTTGTCACACTATCAAAGATCCAAGTCAAACAAAATTATACACAACTAAATTTACTGCGATGAAAACAAGGACTGAAAAAGCAGACAGTACTTACTAATCAGTAATAAATACCGCATCCCTCTTGTGAACTAATGTATTGATCCACAGTTTTGTTAATGAGTGTGCATTTAATATTTTACAGGAATAATAACAAAATCTATAGGTAATATGTTGTTATAAAAAAAATTAACATTTTGGCTCTTTTTGCCGAAACTGTATCACTGATTAAATTTTTAAATTAAAATCCACCAATTCTGTAGCTGATGGTCATAACAGAGACACAGACTTAAGGACTGCACTGGCCAGGGGAAACACAGAGAACATCGACTGTTCAAAGTGACAGACTTGGAATGCGAATGTGAAAGGCCAGCACATTTGCAGCACACTATCTAGACGCTGGTCCTCATGATGGTGGTCCCTGTAGTCGATGCAGTTTCTCAGAGGTGATCTCGGCCAAATCAGTTTGTTCTTACTACAAATGGCCGCAAAACATGGTGCGTGACCGGCTCAGACTGAGCCAACTTTTATAGGGAACTAGTTAATTTTCATCTGAGGCATCTGGAGTTTGATTAAGATTGTTCTCTCCTCCTCTTCACTTCTCTATATTTTACAACCCTTCACACTCACTAACAGTGCGTACTGTATTAAAATTCTATCTTTTCCTCCCTAGCGTGGGAATGCCGCCCAACATGCCTATCATCGTAGGTGTTCTTCCGCAGCCTTGCTGTGCTTGAGCATCAGCTCCCAGTTAAAACAGAGAGATGGACCAGCTGACAAACTGCTGGCTTAGCACTTCCAGGGGCAGCCCAAGGTGAATTTTTCACCCAGGGGGGGCTGGTGCGGATTACTTTCTGATGCTCCCCTAACTTTACACTCTTTACACCTCCCCTCTCCCATTTCCCCCAGCACCAGTAAAAACAGGGATTTCGCCAATATACGTAAGTGCGAGGATGTAGCTGTAGTTGCTTCGTGTTGGCTTAACAAATAATTGAACATAATATATACTCTCATTGCTAGTTATCTAGAATTTTTACTGTTAACAATGTGTGAAAGTTGTTATATTGGAATTGTTGAGTTAAAAGGTTTGGATTTATAACTCTCCACTTATAGGTTTCATTTTTATATTTTGAAGAGATAATGTTTTAATACTGTATACAAGAAAACAATGATTCGCTTTGCGCCTGCAGGCCACGGAAGGTAGGAGCTAACGTGTTGGGTGAGTCCATAACAGTAAAGGCACAGAGAGGTTGAAGTAAGTATAAATAAGGCAATTCATACATAGAAAAAATGTTTGCAATAAGCATTATTAAAAATTATGATTTTTTATGATATTTAACTATGTACTCAATACACCCAACATTTCTGAATTTAAAAACACCCTTAAATTTAACAAAAGAACATGATAACTCAAAAATTGTTGACCTCAGTTTGGTGCCCCCTTACAAGCCGGCACACAACGTGGCCACCTGGTTCACCCACCCTTTCACATTAGAGGCAGAAATATAAAATGGAAACTACCATTCAGACATCAAAAATTTCTTAAATGTTATTTGCACACGAATTCCACTCAAAAATATTGAATAGTGTTTTAATTACCACTATCTGACTGGGGCTCTGCTCTGCTCTTTGTTTGGAGGCGTGAGAAGATGGTGCCCCAAAAGAGTTAGTTGTCCTGAAATTTTTTGTTCCTTTCATTGTTTACATGGTTACACATATCTTACTCAGTAAATAAATGTTCTGGGAATACGACTTTTCACCAGAAAAGGTTTTTCTTTAATCATATTAAGTAAATACAAAGATAAAAAAAATTGTGAAAATGGTTTAAAAAAAAAATGCAGTTTTAGAGCTTGCATACGCAGCTTCCTTAAGCGGTAGGAGAAGATTACAACTATACAGACGCAGTTCATTCTGTGGTCTTTCATCGCGTGCAATAGTCCGACTGTGAAAGCCGTAATTTGCACAGTACAGAACACGGATGAAAACACTGCTCATCTTGAGCGTAGAAGTAATGAGGCACTAGGCGTGCATGTCGGTATCGCCTGTTCCTTGCGTCTGTGCCTTCAATGCATTAAAAAAAACTCCCGTGACTCTTAAAGGGAATTCCTAGTGAAAACGTTTATTGCCTCAAGGTTATGTCCGGTTATGAGGAAACATTGTGATGGGTTATCTCGTGGCTGCGATACGCATTCCAGATTAGCTGAATTTTTTTTCGCAAATAGTAATAGTATGATATTATTACATGATATGAAAGCCAATGCATTAAACTACATGTGCCACTTTGTACTTTTTTACTTTCCTTTAAGGAAACTGTGCAGGAAAGACATAAAATTGTTGTTTTTAACCATCTTATCAATATTTTTTTTCTTTTTGAATATATTTAATAGGATAAAATTTAAATCTGGTTGCTGTATGTAATATTTTTTTGCCTTTATAGGAAAAAAAAACTATATTCCCAAATTGTTTATAGATTTTTTTTATAAATGATAAACTGAGCACTTTTGGAAGCCCTGCGTAAGATCTCGATCAATACAATCACATAGCGTATTCTTCCGCCATGTGCAAAATTAACATTGCCATGGGTCTCATCACTTTATTCATGAGTTCGTCAAATGAAACTGAAGTTATAAAAATAGTATACATTTTACAAATGTGTTAATTTTTTACACGTGTATGTATTAACGAAGAAACAGGAAGCGAAAGGAAAAAAAAATCAGTATGTATTCACAAATTTTTACCTGACACTTATAATTTATCATTAAGACATGAAAATACTTTATCTCTACCATTAACAACTTTACTGGGTGCATGCCACTGAGAGTACAAGTTAAAATATATGGAGGTAGGGGCAGTGATCTTTTTCACAGGTTGATTTCAAAAGTACTCAATTAACCTTGAAAGCCTATATGTACCGATATTAGTCGTGGGTAACTAATTTCGAGTGTTGGCGCACTAACACCTTACTGAGTTGGCGTAGTGTGTCAACTCGATTGCCCCACGGCCCAGCGAATGCCCTGCAACAAGCATGTCGCGGACAGGAGCTGGCGCGGAGCGTACCTGCGCGGCGCAGTAGCAGCACAGCCGCACAGTGCGCCACTACATGCTTACTCTGTGGTGCGCCATCAGTATTCGCGCCCGGCACGGCACTTCGCCAGTCGTTGCAGTCTTGCCGCTTGGTTGCATGTGCATTTTGCGTTGCTATGTGTTGTATACTGAGCGTACGCCCGTGTACATTATTATTGTGTGATAGGTAAAAGCATTAAAATCTGAATGTCTTGCATAATTGTGTTTTGAAACTGTTTATGAATAAACACGTGTTCGTAATATTATTAAGAATGTCATCTTTTCTTTGGCTTCTTGCTCATTGTTGTGGATGGAAGTAAATAACTGTTACGAAAAATAATTTATAAGGATTAGAAATATAGTTTGGAAAAACGTAGAAAAATAAAATTAATAAAACAAACGCCTAATAATCCATTGTTAAATTCGCTGTACTCTAGCCGTGTCTTGCGTTAAAACGTATTTGTTTTGCCATATTTGTCATGCAATGTAATACAGACGCTTCGTCGGCCACTTCTAGAAGTGGTATTTTCAGTAACAAAACAATTGCAAGTGCATAAAGTAAGGCAGGGTGCTAGTGGCAAAATTTTTTACTGGATAGATAGTATCGTAAAACGCTACTTTAAATATAATCGCTACAACTAATGTAGATATTTTTTTCCGATGTATATTTTACTAGTCCACTGCGCCACTGAGTAGTGAGTCACATATTTTCAATGAACTGAGTTAGCGTAATTGCGCGGCGCAGTGCCGTGTTACCCATCTCTAACCGAGATGCCCGTACATGCGCAAACATTGATTTTACGCGTATTTTACTGGGGAGTCCCCGTTAAAGCGCCACCCAGATGGCGCTGACTTCTCGGGAAGCTGAGTCAGTTTCCTGGTAGTGCGTAACATCTCCTCGCAGATGACCCTT
>NQII01001307.1:84662-100685 GCA_002778355.1 Clitarchus hookeri
AAAAAAAAAAAAAAAAAAGAGATCTAAGCTGGAATTTCATACCTGCCCAGTTTACCGTAAACAATTTTTTTTTTTTTTTTTTTTTTTTTAAGTTTTTCGATTACGACATCGGGAAAAGTCGGTGCCTTATATACTTCGTAGATGGAGGTGAAAATTTACTCGTCTCACGACGCGCGCTCGCGAAGCGGATATTTAAAAAAATAAGAATGTTTATCGCGGGAGAGTCCCCGTCAGCTGCAACGGCTGCCGCCGCGTCGTTCGTCATTTGTTTCGGATCGGTTATTTGCTACGGAGTAGGTGGAGTACGCAAGAGGCGAAATGTCTCCCTGGCGGTTCCTTCGATGTGGACCGTCCCGTTCGTTGATTGGCTGCGCGAGGCTCCGATTGCGTCCGATCGGCTACCACGTGCTGCAGAAATGATACCCCGTTGGCTGGGCCGCCGACTGCCGAGTTAAGTTACCAGGCGCCGATTGGACAGCGGCGCCATTTTGCTGGCGCGTGCGGCTAGAGTTTGCGGAACAAGCGGCTGTTTCGCCTCTGTGCGCTCAAGTTAACTGCGTCTTTGCGCGCCGGTGTTCGAACCCTCGAAAGGTGCGGGCCCCGTGAAAAGTTAATCGCGGGGAACAGGTGTCGCCATGGCAACGACGGCGGCGGCGGAGGCAAAACGAAACAAACATCACCTCGGCTCGCCTCCTCTCTCTCTCTCTCTCTCTCCTCTCGGAGTGTGACAAAAAGTTTTTCGTAGCAGGAGGCGCATCTGCTGCAAGGCGCAGCTTCTCTCTCCGGAGCCATAAACAGGCCCCAGAGCCGGCGCAGCAACCGTACAAGCGACAGGAACAAGCGGGAACGCGCCGGGACGATTGGGAGCATGGTCACTTCTGACCGTGGACTCAAGATCAAGTACACAGATTTTCGTATTCTGCGCACGTATAAGTTGTTCACGGTAAACTGAGCACTTTTGAAACCACTACTTAAAATCAACTTGAATTAACATTAAGTATTCTTCCGCCGTATGTAAAATTATCGTTGCCATGCGCCTTGTCACTTTCTTCATGCGTCGGTCAAGCGAAACTGCGAAATTATTAAAAAAATAAATTTTTAGAAATTTGCTTATTTTTAAAATAACAGAAAGTAAAATTAATTATTTAGGTATTCGCTGATGTCTACCTAACACTTGTAATTCAACGTTAAGACGTGAAACTACTTTCCCTCCAACGTTACCAACTTTACTGGGCGCATGTCACTCAGTGTGCCCGTTAAAATATATGTAGGCAGGGACAGTGACTTTTTTTCTAAGGTTGATTTCCAAGTGCTCACTTCATCGTGAACAGCCTTTAAAAGTAAGTGCACAAACATCTCAAGCACAAATTTACATTAGCAATGTTCTAAGCGCAGTTCTTATCCGCTTGGTTTTTGGTAGTGATATTGGCAGTAAAATAGTCCAATTTCGGAACATGGATTGGCTGCTACGTTGCTAAAATGCGCAGCGTGCCCCATTTTCACTTTAAGCTTCTGAAGCGCACAGTGCGTCCACATAATGAGTGTTTGCGGTATACATATTATCCATAGCGCACTGAAGATGCATAATTTTAACATGATCTAAGTAGAATGATTATGCCGGTTTTTGAACATCGGCGTTCGGCGTCGGATATCGGAGCTGTTCATGCTCTGTCATTCCAGTCCCCGGCGGACATTTTTCCTAAACATTTTTCCCCCCTCATAATTTCCCCCTTTTTTTCCCCTAAAAAAAATCCCGTTTTACCCTCCAGCTGCAAAAGCGAGCCCCCGAAAAGCAATTTTCGATCCATCGGACAGATTTGGAGGGATCGTTTTCAAGGGCAGAGCAGTGGCGGCCATATTGGTTTTTTAGGCATAGGGTACGCCAAATCGATACAAGGGGTACAGATCTGGAGTCAGACCTAACCAAAAACCATCTTGGTTCTGTCAGTCATCTTGTCCATCATATTGAATCCAGTTGACCTTGACCCTAGTGACCTTTAACCCAAAAATTCGTCAAAAATCCCAATATTTCCTAAGAATTTATAAAAAGGAGCACAGATAAGAGGTTTTCCAAATTCCAGGATGCATAAGAAGGGAAAAATTTTACGAGTTCAGTTAACAGCAGGCTAGGTTTCATAAAGCTTTGTATACGCAAGGNGATGCATAAGAAGGGAAAAATTTTACGAGTTCAGTTAACAGCAGGCTAGGTTTCATAAAGCTTTGTATACGCAAGAACGTGTGTTATTTGTTGATTGGATGCTCCCATAACCAATCACATCTGCTTTACGTTCCCAAGCACTAGCCGATTAGGCTACTATTTGTGGGGACAGACCCCCAATTTCCAGGGGTGTCGAGATGCGCCAAATCACCGTGGGTCGTCTCACACACTAAAAAAAAATCATTACAAAGTTTTCTGTACGGCAAAGAAAACCATTTCTTTGAGGCTGTTTTGTTTACAGCACACAAAATTGCGTTAGTTCGAGGAGAATGTTACAGAAACATAGGTTTGCTCTTAGTAAATGTTTTCTTGAGCTGCTTTTGTTCACAGTTAAGTACCAAATGTAACGGTTTAGTGATATTAAAGATTTTCTGTAGTATGTGTAGTTTTCAGTGCGTAAACATTCACAAAGGAATATATTCTGCAGTAAAAAAAATGCAGCTGAGTAAATGGTCCATATTACTACCTGGCAATCCCACAAAAGTAAGACGAAGTGATCGTTTGGTGAAGGGCGTTAGGCTAATAACGCGTGGGCTGCAGGTTAAAATCTCACAGCCGTCGTAGGTGTTTTTCATTTTTTTTTAAGTTAATATAATTTTGAAAGATTTGTTACTTTTCTCTTATTTACTAATCATGGTTGTTTTTCAGAGAACAAATTTTTTGTTTACAGGTGTAACTTGCTTGATCAAAAAAACTTCTGCTGGATGGACTAACGTAACGACAATGCAAGGTTAGCATAGTCGTTACTATATACATCGAGCAAAAACTATGTTAGTAGCAAGCCACTTTTAAAACAACTTTTTCTTTGCGGTAAGAAAACGGGTGTTCCAGCGAAACGGTTGGCCAAACCCAAACCCGAGAAGTATGACGGGCGGCTTCGACCACACTGCCAACATTCTTGAGGCTTTCGCAACGTGAGCACCTTGGTCCAACCGAGGTGCGCTCCAAACAGACTACACTCCAATGTGGGAAGTANTGAGGCTTTCGCAACGTGAGCACCTTGGTCCAACCGAGGTGCGCTCCAAACAGACTACACTCCAATGTGGGAAGTAGCACTTGCAAGTGTTTAAGGACTTAATTCTTGAGAAATGACTTCGCCAAGGTTTCCGGTCCCTCACCGAGCAGCATAGAAACGAAGCTGTTTTGAGGGTCCTGGGTTTCGTCTCGTCCTTTTTCCCCAATGGGGGCGGAAACCGAAGAAAGAAGTTAAGCGCGGCCACGCTTAACGAAACACAACCAATAGCATCGTGCAGGACTACAATCAACCTAGTGGTACCGCGAACTTGCATAGAGCAAAAGAAAATATTATTATTTCTGTGTCGTTTCTTCCCAAATAGTAAATGGTATAGGCTTTTCACGGTAAACGGAGCAAATTTGAAAGCCCTGCTCAATATCTACCTACTTTTATGCACATCGTATATTCTTCCGCAAAACTTAAAATTAGCATTGTCATGGGTCTGATCAAAGTGAAAAAATTCATGCGTCAATTAATTAGAACTGTAAAATTATTAGAAAAGTAAATACTTTGCAAATTTGCTAATTCATATACCTACATTCCTTTAAAAAAAATGAAGCAAAAAAATTATTTCAGTATTCAAAAATGTGTACCTATAGTCTATTCGCGGTTTCTTCACGCATTTTCAATCANAAGCAAAAAAATTATTTCAGTATTCAAAAATGTGTACCTATAGTCTATTCGCGGTTTCTTCACGCATTTTCAATCAAACCTTTAAAAATCACCCCATGCATGATCTCCTTGGTCTTTTTTCCTAAAATTGCCTCATATCACAAGCCTTTTCTAAATCTGTTAACATAAAATTACTTTATTTTTTGGATAAATTGAACATTTATTTATATTTTATTTAAAATTTCCATTTTTAATTTATAAATAGGGACCTGCAAAATTCGCGTTATTTTGGAGGTGCAGACTCAACTCCGTGATGTACGCTCGTGTGACTTCTACCATTGGCCAACAACCTGTGCGGCACGCCTCAAAGACGCTCTTAACCTATAGTAAAGCCTCAACGGTTGAGCGACCAATCTCCAGTAAAGCCATCACACAGGTATATGACGTCGTTTAGTTGCCAGTAGCCAATGAAATCACGAACAGTGAAATCTAGCACGGTACCAAAGAATAACGCGAATTTTGCAGGTCTCTATTTATAAATAACATGATTTATAAAATAGGGATAAAATAGGTGTATTGGTAATACTTAGTAAGAAATAGCTATTATGCATTATATTATTTAAGTGAGTGCACACGAATGCGGTGCGGTGTCCCTTTGGTGTAATTTTCCAGACTCGGTTAAGCTTTGTTTGCATGAGGCGGAGGAATATCCTGCAAATATAACGCTAGCAGGGTTTCAGAAAAGTAGGAAGTAACCGTGAATGGACTATAAAACTTTTATTCAACGTCAAAACATGAAACTACTTCCCCTATATCGTTACCAACTTACTGAGCGCATGCTAGTTAGTGCGCCTGGTAAAATACATGCAGTTACAGANTACTTCCCCTATATCGTTACCAACTTACTGAGCGCATGCTAGTTAGTGCGCCTGGTAAAATACATGCAGTTACAGACAATGACATTTTTCAAAGGTTGGTTTCAAAAGTGCTCAACTAACTATGAACAGCCTATGGTAGAGATGCCGTGTATGCATAACACTGACGTGGTAAATTGGTAAACAATTCCTTAAAGCACACGTTCAATAACTGTGTTCTACAGCCAGCACTTAAACCACAGTAAACTGATGTGAAGGAAACGAGCAGACATATTTNTACTTCCCCTATATCGTTACCAACTTACTGAGCGCATGCTAGTTAGTGCGCCTGGTAAAATACATGCAGTTACAGGCAATGACATTTTTCAAAGGTTGGTTTCAAAAGTGCTCAACTAACTATGAACAGCCTATGGTAGAGATGCCGTGTATGCATAACACTGACGTGGTAAATTGGTAAACAATTCCTTAAAACATACGTTCAATAACTGTGTTCTACAGCCAGCACTTAAACCACAGTAAACTGATGTGAAGGAAACGAGCAGACATATTTACCAAGAAGTTAACATGATTGGCCAAACAGCTGTCAAATGTCACCTTGTCCTGAACTTAACTTAGTGACTTAGACAGAGGATGCCGTTAACTCTCTGGTGGACTTGATTATCGTGACTAATATTGATGCGTACATGAAACACAGCAGAAAAACAGAGACAATTGCTTAGCCACGCACTTAAAGAACATGCTAGATAATCTCGGTCGCCACCCCAAGTAGGCTAACTTATTTATATGGAATTTTGACACCTGCAACAGAAATGCAGGAAAAAAGCGCAAATCAAAAGTACGTTGAAATTCACACATCGTTAAATGCTTTTGTAAAATATAAAAGCAGCTTATGCTGAAGAAGTTTGGTAAAATATAAAGTCGCCAGTGTTTTCCTTTTATATCTACGGCAATTAATGGGCGAGTAAACAAACAGGTGAATATGAGCGCACGCTGATAACAGCCTCAACTGACTGGTATGTTATGCTGGCGGGAAAGTAGGTTGGGTAAGAAAGAGGGTCGCAGAGTATACAGGAATACAGAGGTGAAACAACTGCTATGTATATCAGAAAGGCGTCACCAGCCAGTAACATGTTGAAACACCGTTCGCCAGCCGGCAGCCAATAGGGAACCTTCCGGAGCATGCGGTGGCAAGCGAGATCCAATGCCCGTCCCCGGAGCCCCGCGCAGCCAATCAGAGGACGTACGCGCCCACATCAAAGGAGCCNCACGTACGGCCGTACGTAAGCGCCGCGTACGAGCCAGCATGTGTACACGTGTGCACGTGTGTGTGAAGAAGCAGGGAGGTGGTGGGTCCGTAGGAGGCAGATGTGGGGGATGCCCCCCAGGGGGTGGGTGGCGTATGCACATTTTCCCCCCTCTCCACGGGGTCGTCCCGCTACTCTGTAAGGTGTGTGTATACGCGCGCAGCGGGAGCCACATGTTGCGTCCCTTTCGCCTATCCCTCTCTCCCTCTCTCTTTCCCTTGCTTTCGCCGTAACTTCCGAACCCCCCACCCCCTCTCGCTAACCTTTCGGCAAAAGAGCGGTGACGCTAGTTTGATATTCCTGCCTCCTCCTACCACCCCCTTCAACCCTTTCTCTTTGTAGTCGACCCCTTGCGCTTGCTACCCTTAGCCGCCCCACCCCCACTGCGACAGGTCGCCCTATACACGCACCTGGCGACCCGCTTTTCGCTGTGCACTTGAGGAAATTGCGATTTGAGAGCGCCGGCGTGGGGTGAAATCATGCATCAGAAATCCCTCACCCCCCTTCCCACGGGGCATTAAAACTGCGCAAGGCATGCGGGAGTGCATCCCCTCCCCTCCCTCCTCAGAATGTTGCGCAGCTAAAAAATATGGAACATAAAAATGTGGCCGTAACATTTAATCGGTAGTTTGGCACGTATTCAGTCAGTAATTTTCCATACAAAACAATTTTCAAAGCGTAATTTTTCGCTTAGCGTAGAGTATCCAGAAATTTGTTCAGTGCTCAAAGTGTCTTTGAAGTTGTATTTTGAAATTTGGGCTCCCGTCATTTAGCCTAGGTAAAATGCCCGTAGGATCGACGCCTCGTTTAGGGCAGTTGTATTCCTCACTAGTATGAAGTATATGCAATGCATACTTTACGTAAGGATACATCCAGCAGTTTATTTCAAAACAAGTACAGGAAGCGTCGATACACTGGTTAAGGGATCGGGTTCATGACAATGTTAATTCCGCGTATGGCGGAAGAATAATTACACATTGTGAATACAAGTATAGGTCTCAACCAGGGCTTTCAAAAGCGCCCAGTTAACCGTGAACTTACGGCGCACTTCTTCGATATAAGACGCCGTTTCCGTGAGGAGGGGGGAAAAAAAGTTAAAATAAATTACGCGTCGACTTTCCTCGAAGTATGAAAAAGTAGATGAGTCCGATATTTTTTGTTCATACACATGAGAAGGCGATATTGTTTCTTCACAGGAGTCATCATCTAAGTGTGCACGGGAAAATTCTACACTTCGTGAAAAGAAGCATAGACACTTCAGAAGCGGCCGTGGAACCACTACTTTGGTGGGGGGAGGGGGGGGGAAGACACTTGTTTATGGTGCAGCCTTTTTTACGGGCGCATTCGCAGACATTACACGCAGCCGGTGTCTTTACGAGACTCCCGTTCCTTGTTTGATGGTTTTTGAGCACGTCAACCTAACCTCCTTTCCCCCCCAACTCCCTCCTCCCCGCAAGCTTACCCAACTTCACGCACATGTGTGCGCGCATGCGTGCCCCGGCTGATGTCATTGGTGGCTCACGTCCCAGTTCACACGACGCGGTATCATCGCCAGCATCATCATCGTCTCACCGAGCCGTCGTATTCGTCGTCGCCAACTCCTTCTCTTTCCCATCCAGGACCCTAAACCCATCTCCTAGGTTACCCCTCCAACCCCCACCCAACTCCCCCTTAACCCCTTCGCGGCCGCATGTCACATGTGGCGGCTTTCGAGGGTCTCCAGAGAAACATCGCACCTTGCCGACGACGAGACAAAAGGCTTGTTCGCGCCGTATGCTATTCCTACTTTAGGCTGTTCACGGTAGAGTGGGCACTTTTGAGGCGCTAGTTACTTTTTCCTTTCAGCCAGTTCTTGTCCTTTAACCACCTTTTTTAAAATAAATATTTCCATGTAAGTAATAAACACAGTGTGTATATTCCATCACACTTAGGAAGTTCACGTCTAAGGCTAAAATAAAATATATCTATTGACTATTATTCCAAATTAGAGGTCTTTAAAAAAGTGCTCACTTTACCGTGAATAGCCTATTTAGTGTATTACGGTAACTTCAAACTTTTCCGAAACCCTGATACTTAAAATTATAATTTCAGGCTATTCCTCCGCCTCTTGAAAATGAAGCTTAACCAAGTCTAGAAAATTACACCAAAGGGTCAAGGTACCGTATTCGTGCACACTCAATTTAATAATATATTATGAATGAGAACTATTTTTTTACTAGGCATTACCAACACACCTATCTTCCCCCTGTGTTCTTTCATATTAACTATAAACTAAATATTGTAATTTATAGATAAAATATAAGTAAAAGTCCAATTACTGTTATGTGAACAGAACTAGTATAAAAAGTATTGTGATACGTGACATTCAGGGAACAACCAACACGTCACACGTGGGGTGATTTTTCAGAGGTTTGATTGAAAAAGTGTGGATATACTGCAGACTACATGTAAGAGCAAGTGATATTCTCCACGAGCAACAGAGTGGCATAAAGGGCAGTCGCTCTCGGCGCGACGGCGCGAACGACAAACAATAGCAGGAAAGTAGCATGTCGGGGGAAAAAAAAATATTATTAGGAAAATTGCGGTAATGACTGTCGCCTCTGTGTAGTTTACGAGCATCAAATTCAGGCAACACACGATTTCTTACCTTCCAGGATAAATGAGAATTCATTATTTTCATTAATAAGCGCATATCCCTGTTCAATTCTTACATGGATACCCAAACATCTTCTTGTTATCACTCTGTGTAACAGCGAATTATTTTTCGTAATAAGCACTCTCAAGAATCTCCGTCATGCTTTTTTTTTTTNGTTATCACTCTGTGTAACAGCGAATTATTTTTCGTAATAAGCACTCTCAAGAATCTCCGTCATGCTTTTTTTTTTTTGGGAGTTTTGCTTTTCTTATTTCTGCTGTACCTCGGACGAGTAAGAGCACAAACACAGCTGTATAAGAGGCAGCTCCTTATCCAGAAATAGAAACTGCCACTGCCGCCTGTTATGTTTCTACGTAGACTAGGAAAGTGTCCTTTGTGGTATTTGAACTGAAGTTACGGTATATGAAAGATCGAGCAGGGATTTAATTTTATTAGCTCAAGAAACAGTTAACAATAAACACGAGGTTTTGGCGAGGGAGGTCTAGGTCATGTTAAACCACTCAAATGCGACATGTTACTAAACTCTACGTATCGTTCTGTATTTCGATCACGACAGGATTCGACGAGCTACACGCCAAGTTGAAGCTGCATCTTTGAGAGTTGTTCTTCTCGGCGTGGGTCGACGTACAGGCCCCGCTCAAGGTGTTGCCACTCGTTATATACGTAGTTTCATGGTGGCGCGATCGTCTCAAATACCGTGCTACTGGGACAGAAGACCCGTGGCGCTTCGGTGCTGTGTTTCACAAAAGAATAACTGTTGCAATGAGTTCCGGATTCTTCCCCTCGCCAGGGTACCGACACGTCGTTGCACTTTGATTGGCTTGTCCGCGTTGACACGATTCGTGAATATTCGAATGAACAGTGCGACGGGGGTTAATGACTAGGCGAATGTCCAAAAATCTCCATCTAGTCGTGATTCGTTAAGGTGGGCTCACAATAGTCCGTCACATCAGTAAGTCGTCCGTCCGTCTGGCATTCATCCGTCTGTTTTTTTCGTCCGTCAGTTGAAAGCGATACACAACAATCCGTAGTCCATCACTCCTTCNCTGGCATTCATCCGTCTGTTTTTTTCGTCCGTCAGTTGAAAGCGATACACAACAATCCGTAGTCCATCACTCCTTCTGTACGGCAAAATTTCTGTGTGACCACTTGACATAGCGATCTTTCTTTAATTGGTGATAATATTTTGGTTGGAAATATATTTTCATGAGAGAAATATTTTGGGTAAATAATNATATATTTTCATGAGAGAAATATTTTGGGTAAATAATTTTTTTCACGTGAAAAGAATTTATACTGAATGTTTTTACATTTGAAATTCATTGAACTTGCCACCAAAGATAAATAAACACAGATGCATCGCCTTGCATTTTATTTCAAAGTGCGCATTCACATCTGCTGTAAGGAATGTCGTCATAAGGCGATGGCTCGTCCGTCCGTCCGTCGAAAGTTGAAGTTTCGTAAATATTTGACGGATGGACGGACATAAGAACAGTTGCTCTGCGATTGGTTGAAGATCACGTGACCGCCGGGTGGACAGACGACTGACGGATGCGACGGACTATTGTGAGCCCAGCCTTACACATCCGAACAGCACGCACGACAAAAGTGCTACCGGCAACACGAACGCAGGCATACCACGCGAGAATACTCCTAAAGACCGCCACGACGAGAAAGGGGTTGCCGAAGAAGGTGGAGGACATCGGTTGACGAGGGGACGCAGGGGAAGACAGACGGCAATAAAACCTCAGGAGGCACGGGGGCTCCCAACCGCGCCGAGACTTTCGAAGGCTCTGCTTTTATCGCCGAAAGTGGGCTGGCGGAAGGGTGGTCGTGGAAACAACAGGGGGGAGGTCGGAAGGTGAGGCCGGGGGGTGAAGGATACGGGGAGACACGACCCCGCAGTTTCATAATCGTCGGGTTTACGGCGCCGACAACTGCCTCGCGACGACATATATACGCGCCTTCTCCCCGAGGTTCGCGGAGCACAGCACCCGAAATGTTCTCAACGTGTCACAATGTTCGAGGCACGCCGCAAAGGGGTACACTGGGCGAGTACTGAACATCGTCCATAACGCTATAGGTAGGGACAGGTGTTTTACGCGGAAATATTTACGGCCATGCTAGATTTCAAAAACTTACGTCCACAACCACAACTTCCTTTTGGTTATTGCCCGCATGTCTTCGCGAGAATACATATTCTTATTTGACTGGGCCAATCGTAATAAAGTATTCCGATACTGAACGTCTCTGATTCGCGGAAAGACACTTGAGGCACGTGACGTTTAAAATCACCCAACCACGAAAGTTTTGGAGCAAAACTGGTNCTGATTCGCGGAAAGACACTTGAGGCACGTGACGTTTAAAATCACCCAACCACGAAAGTTTTGGAGCAAAACTGGTCTTGAAATCTTTTCGCGAAAAACACCTGTCCCTAGGTATAGGATGTTCGCGGTAAACTTAGCACTTTTGAAAGCACTGCATTAAAATCTACCTCTGTGAACATTGTGTATACTTCTACAACTGACCATGAACATAATCACTTATATTCGTGCGTTGGTCAAATGAAAACTGTGGAGTAATCATAAAATTAAATATTTTACAAAATTACTAATTCTAACATTTTTTCCCATTAAAATTAACTACAAGAAAAAATAATTACTAACAGTATTCCCAAATGTTTAACTAACGCTTTTAAATCAATGTTAAGACATACGTTTCCTCCGTCGTCACCGACTTTACTGGGAGCGTGTTGGTCTTGAACCTGTTAACAATATATGCAGGTAGGGGCAGTGGCATTTTTCAAAGTTTGATTTCAAAAGAGCTCATTTATCAGAGATTTAAATTTTTGTGTTATTTTAAAGTTTTTTTTTTTTTTTAGCTATAGTTGGTCTTTCTTATTAAATCATCATAAAAAAATTATGTACGTGACTTTACTCACGGATATGACTAATTTTCACAGTGAAACAAAAAACGTAATTCATTCTCTTAACCTCTTATCACAGAGTAACTCTCAGTCGACGAGTGGAATCTTGCAATTGTGCCTATGAAAATCAATTTGTTACATTTTGCGAAAGGGTAAATTACACAACGAACAGAAAAGCTCATTTACAGCGGACCTTCAACTATNTCAATTTGTTACATTTTGCGAAAGGGTAAATTACACAACGAACAGAAAAGCTCATTTACAGCGGACCTTCAACTATTGATGTTAACTGCAACCGGAATTGTGGCCAGTCAATATGTTAGTCATACACGATTACCGACCTAAAACTGGGTTGCTGATAAACGACTAAAAATTAAAAAATGTAATCCCGCACATGCATGCGTNCTGGGTTGCTGATAAACGACTAAAAATTAAAAAATGTAATCCCGCACATGCATGCGTTTGTTCCACTCCGCAGTGGAGCAAACGCCATTTCCTGTCGTGCTCTTAATAATACGTAACTGGTCCACATCCTTCATTATGGACATACGCATCACTGCAAAACCTCCACGCTAAGCAGCTAGTCTAAGCTACAAGGCGTTGTAAGAAATGAGTACGTCGCCCACTAAGTGGTACGTAACCTTTATAGGAGGCAGGAGCAAGGATGTTTAAATAGGGCGTCAAAACGTTTTAGTAGACAGAAATAAAACCTTGTTAAATTATTTTTACGCTCAAGTGTATACACTTAGAATTATGGCGAAATTCGAGGTTATGATTGTCAATCAATTAGCGTAATTTCCGTTTTAACTGTGTATTACTATTTGAACACGTATCTTACATCATATTTTAACTACCTGATGTTAAAATGATTAAATATTTTAATACAAACCATACGTGATTTTTTTAGGTTATGTACTACATTCGGACACATTTTATTAATAAATACGGCCAAAGTTTCTGATTTAAAAAAAGTGCTTTATTTAGACACGTTTGGCGTACATAGTTAACAGCTTGTATTTGCGGCGGTGTGGGGCAACAGTGCACAGCTTTGTGGTCGGTATATAACATAATATAAGTCTTTCGGGTTCTCACCCACAGAAATTCTGCACGCCACTGACTTTGTGAAGCTAAGAAAGAGGAAGACCTGCGTCAGATATCTCTATGGCTACGTTCCGAAACTTCCCGGAATTGCATTACAAAAGGATTACTTGGTTTCTCTTCAGGGCGTTGTAGTGTCGACTTCACACACTTCCTCGGGCGGTTGTACAGTTGCGTGTTAATCCTCCCGTGCTCTTCAGAGCACACCCACATCCAGACAAACATCCTCAGAAGTTTTTCTCGCGAAAAAGTTTCGTGTATAAAAAAAACGGGTTAACATCGCGTGATAGCGTAACGTGAACGTTCCTGGGATTTACGTGCTTGATAAGGCATTTCTTCGCCAGTTAATATACACTGTTAAAAAATTTAAGTAAATTTCCTTTACACGTACCAGAAGCAAATTACGCTTACAGCAAGGGAAAATTACAGTGCAATTTCACATTAATTTTACACCTTCGGTGTAGTGATTTTGCAGTAACTGTTACGAACAAGTGCTTTACAAAAGTAAGGGAAAAGTCCTTGAAAGATAATTTAATTTTCCTGTTTTTGTCAGGGATACAAGTAAGGGAAAATTACTACATAAGTAATGCAGTATTCTCTACACTGCAGGGCAAATTTCCTTGACAAATGAAAGGGAAAATATAATTCACATGTAACCGGTTAGTCTAGCTATAGTTCGTTTGCTGCCAGCATGCTCATTTTTAGGGTTGTTTCTATCGGACTTCGGTTTTCAGTGCGTTTCCTCTGCCTATGATGGAGTATTTTCATAGTTATTGGGCGAACAAAACTGTTGTATAAAACTGCGCGAAGAAAATAATCCTTGGCTGCACTGATAGATCGTAAATGCCAGGCTCGGATAAATTCATGAGAAAATTTTGATTGGAATACTATCTCACTAAATTTCGCTGAAGTGAACTTTGTAGAGTTAACGTAATTTTTTTTATTTAATAAAAAATAACTTGTGCAGGCAGATATAGGAATTAATTCGAATACTTGTTACAATATACCGTGACAATAAAATCAAGTGGAAATAATGCAGTTCAAAATCTCGCAAATTCAAAATAAGTTGTCCATTTACTTCCAAATATGCCACAATTCTGCAATTGCAAACGACTCACTCTAAAATTGAAACAGATAGAACTGCTCCAAAACTGTGGATTTGACTGCAGATCTGTTGAAACTGCTCCAGCGGAATCAGTAAATTTCTGCTGATTATTTTAGTTGCTATTATTCGCTGATTTAACAGTGGTATTATTAGCGAATTACACTAGCCTGGCCATGAGACCTTAGGGCATTACACTGGTTCGCCGGTGTGTAACAGCTCATTAAATGAAGATTTATTAAAATAGCTCCACTGATTGAAGNAGACCTGCGTCAGATATCTCTATGGCTACGTTCCGAAACTTCCCGGAATTGCATTACAAAAGGATTACTTGGTTTTCCTTCAGGGCGTTGTAGTGTTGACTTCACACACTTCCTCGGGCGGTTGTACAGTTGCATGTTAATCCTCCCGTGCTCTTCAAAGCACACCCACATCCAGACAAATATCCTCAGAAGTTTTTCTCGCGAAAAAGTTTCGTTTATAAAAAAAAACGGGTTAACATCGCGTGATAGCGTAATGTGAACGTTCCTGGGATTTACGTGCTTGATAAGGCATTTCTTCGCCAGTTAATATACACTGTTAAAAAATTTAAGTAAATTTCCTTTACACGTACCAGAAGCAAATTACGCTTACAGCAAGGGAAAATTACAGTGCAATTTCACATTAATTTTACACCTTCGGTGTAGTGATTTTGCAGTAACTGTTACGAACAAGTGCTTTACAAAAGTAAGGGAAGAGTCCTTGAAAGATAATTTAATTTTCCTGTTTTTGTCAGGGATACAAGTAAGGGAAAATTACTACATAAATAATGCAGTATTCTCTACACTGCAGGGCAAATTTTCTTGACAAATGAAAGGGAAAATATAATTCACATGTAACCGGTTAGTCTAGCTATAGTTCGTTTGCTGCGAGCATGCTCATTTTTAGGGTTGTTTCTATCGGACTTCGGTTTTTAGTGCGTTTCCTCTGCCTATGATGGAGTATTTTCATAGTTATTGGGCGAACAAAACTGTTGTATAAAACTGCGCGAAGAAAATAATCCTTGGCTGCACTGATAGATCGTAAATGCCAGGCTCGGATAAATTCATGAGAAAATTTTGATTGGAATACTATCTCACTAAATTTCGCTGAAGTGAACTTTGTAGAGTTAACGTAATTTTTTTTATTTAATAAAAAATAACTTGTGCAGGCAGATATAGGAATTAATTCGAATACTTGTTACAATATACCGTGACAATAAAATCAAGTGGAAATAATGCAGTTCAAAATCTCGCAAATTCAAAATAAGTTGTCCATTTACTTCCAAATATGCCACAATTCTGCAATTGCAAACGACTCACTCTAAAATTGAAACAGATAAAACTTCTCCAAAACTGTGGATTTGACTGCAGATCTGTTGAAACTGCTCCAGCGGAATCAGTAAATTTCTGCTGATTATTTTAGTTGCTATTATTCGCTGATTTAACAGTGGTATTATTAGCGAATTACACTAGCCTGGCCATGAGACCTCAGGGCATTACACTGGTTCGCCGGTGTGTAACAGCTCATTAAATGAAGATTTATTAAAATAGCTCCACTGATTGAAGTCACTGATTCAGATTTAGCGTGTTCCACAAAATACTGCACCACAGGTAAACTACCTAATAGTAAAAAAAAAAATTCTAATACTTAGGTACGTTTATATTCGTTAGGGACGAATCAGTGGTTTCAATTAGGAAATTACGTACTGCTGCGGAAACAGTGTGATTCAAAGTGAATCAGCACTTCAAACAGATGATTTACATGAAAACCTGTGAAAATCACTGGAGATTCAGTGAACTAGAATCACGAGGTAACCGGTGATCTCAGCTCCATCCGACTACGCCACCGCGAACGATCAATCGGAATTTTCCGCGGTCATGATGGAGGAGAAAGAGAAAAAGTTTCTTGTTAATAACGGAAGGTTGGTCCTGTTAGGACGGAATGGAGATTTGCGCACAATGCATATCTTATTAATTGTCCAACAATGTTGAACACTAGGACCCTTCATTTAACACTTTAAACTCCTTTACGGCTCGATAACAATCGTTCCACGTGCAATAATGCCTGCATAATCCTCCGAGTCCTGAAAGACTGGATCGTCATTGACTTGACCGGCGTGTGATGCACGCTCTTAAGCCGGGCTTTTGAAAAGTTCTCAGTTTACCGTGAACAGCCTATAGTTATTCTGATTCCTAT
>NQII01001307.1:108921-175824 GCA_002778355.1 Clitarchus hookeri
AGGGGGGGGGGGAGATGCTATAGGCGCGAGGTCACTCGTTTCCCCCGTGTCGTCAAGAATGCGTCCTCGTCACTTCTAAATATAGCTAGGGGGGGGAAGGGTGAGGAGGGAAGTGAGCATTTTTTGCCCACCACGGAGAGAGATAGAGAAGAGGATGGGTTGGAATGAGGGGAAGGGGGAGCATGGGAAAGACCCCGCGAGCTTTACAGAGGAGTGCGACCGCGGTCTCTGGTGGATCTGCGCGCATGCGTGGTGATGAGCGCGTTGCTTCTCCACGAGAGTTTTTTTTACGCGTTCCCTCAGCATCGCCTCTGCGACTCTCTCCGGAGATGGAGGTTGCCGCCGCTGCCGCCGGCCGCGTCAAGAGGAGCCCGAAAGGACTTCGCTCTCACGGAAGACATCGGCCCCTATCTCACGAGACGAAATAATGTCAAAGATGCACATTCCTTCTTCCTTATCCGAGACCCTCCATTCCCCCTTCCCCCGAGGGGAAGGATGGTGAACTTTTAGGAAAGGGTACCGACGCTTGTCCACCGATGTATAGGCTATGCTGAGTAAAGTGAGAACTTTTGAAAGCCCTGCTCAAGATTTACTCGTATCCACGTTGTGTATTCTTCCACCACGTCCGTCATGGTCGAGTGGAGAGATTTAGACGGCTCTTAACATCGAGGTCTTGAGAGCCGATGAGGGTGAAGTGAGGTTAGTATTAAGCGGTGCTGGAATAAAGGGGCTGGGGGGAACGGGAGATCCCCGAGAAAACCCACACGACCAGCGGCATCGTCCGGAACGATTCCCACATGCTAAGTTCCCGGAGCGACCCCGCCGGGAATCGAAGCCGGTTTGCCTAGGTGGGAGGCGAGTAGTCTACCCACTACACAACCGCGGCCCCATTTCTATGGCTAATGATGGTGAACTTTTAGTAAAGTGTGCCGACGCTTGTTCACCACTGTAAAGACTGTTCACGGTAAACTAAAAACTTTTGAAAGCCCCGTGTATTCTTCCGCCACATGTAAAATATTAGCCTAGCAATGGGAATGAACACTTTATTCATCCGACAGTAGAGTGAAATTGTGAAATTATTAGAAAAGTGGAAATTGTACAAATTTGCGAAATCTTACACCTATGAGTAAAAAAAACACAAAATAAAACAAATAATTTTTGTATTAAAAAAATNTACAAATTTGCGAAATCTTACACCTATGAGTAAAAAAAACACAAAATAAAACAAATAATTTTTGTATTAAAAAAATGTACACTTTTAATTCATCGTTGAAACATGGGGCTAATTTACCTCCGTCGTTACCAACTTAACTGGACGTACGCCAGTCGGTGTGCCCGTTAAAATACATGCAGGTAGAGGCAGTGACTTTTTTAAAGGTTTTCAAAACTGCTCAGTGGGCACAGCAGGAACAATTAACCGTGTGAAACTGAACGTGTTATGACCACGTACAAACCACCTTATAATGGGTCAACAATAAAAAAAATACAGGCACCGTGCATAGGACACAGTTGAAAATGGTACGCATTAACAAATTTGATACTTATGTATTAATTTTACCAATGAAATTTTGTGACGATTCTAATGTCAGTTAGCTGTGATAGTAAATAACGTTTTAATATTTTGGCTATCTTGTCATACGTAAAATTGATTCAGGTTTAGTGTGCCAGTGTGTTGCACATATGGACAGCGATTTAAAAGATTTGGCATGTCTGCTTGTCTTTAAGATATTTGGTTGTGCGATCGTAAAGATGCGGGTGAAAATTGAACAATTGAAAATTTCTGCTAGTATACTGTCGCTTGTTCTTTCCTCTACACCTGTGTAACGGGAGTACCCCAAGAAAAAAAAAGCGAAAACTGTTCGTTTCTACCAAAAAAATACGCAGTTGTGGAAAACAAAACTCACGTTTTTATAAGCAACAAAATTACAGTTCAACAGATTTTTCTTAGGGTAGCAACAAAACGGCTGGCCTAGATTCCCAAACAGAAGAGATCGCGAGGATGCACATCTGTTCAATTACTGAATCTGCACATAAACACGAAATACATGGTCAATCAGTCACATCAGCGAGGCTCCTACGTGGCTAACCAAATGTGAGGTCACTAACACAGCAGACATGCGAATTGATGGGTAAACGCAGGAAAAAAACTCTCAGGTTCATTTGGAAATAGGCTAGAATTTCCAGTTCTTTATAAAATGCTAAATACGCTTTGCAAGTTCCTGTGCTGCAATTAACTTACAAAACTAAGACACGTGTACTTATTTGAAGACTAAGCTATGATAGGATAAATCAATGGGATTTTCCGCTCTTTAAAAATAAGCAGTTTATACGCTAACGAATAGGTGTAAAAAGCGGAACATTTATGTTTACAGTTTGAAATATTTTAGAGTTATTTTATTAGATATCGTCATAAAAGTCTCCTATTCTGAATAAAGAAAATTAATTTACAAGCAATGGCAGAACCTTAAAAAAAAAAAACATAGAGTTAATTCTAAAATTTAGTTACAGGGACCCCTTAACAATAATTACTACAGTTTCATAAGAATGTATTTCTTTGTTCTCTTGCAATGAAGTTCGTAGTAGTACCGTTGGACCTCGCTGAAAGCGAAGAACTAGAGCGAAATTGCCTGCACGCGTTGATAAGCGAAATCTGGGGTTCTATATCCAACTAGATTAAGTTGCTCCGAACAAAAATTAAAAAAACTTGTTAGCAGTGTCATAACGTAGAGAGGTTGTGGAAGAAAATACCAGCGTGGCTTCTAATAACTCAAGTGTTCACGGCAAAATATTCAAAATTTTAGAAAAATATATAAACGCGAATTGCGAAACTTTTAACATCAAATGCATCTAGTACCGTGGAAAGATGAGCATTTCCTGTAACCTACGCCGATCGCGGTATGAGTGCAAAGTTGCTTCTGAACCATATTTTCTGTTATCCGATTTAAGCGAACATTCAAATTTTTTTCTAAATTTCTGTATATTCACGGGAAATTTTACTTAAGATTTAATGTGCGGAATCTCGTTCCGCAATTACGAAATGAAAGTCAGCTCTGCGCATATAAACTACACATACGGAACATCTTCATAATTTTCTATGACTTAGATTTTCGGGGACCAACAATGCAGAGGACGCATGAAGCTTTCTACGCTGTGTAACTATAAAATTATCGTTCCTGCAGTAATTCGGATATTCACGCCATTCACGTCTATACCTTCAAATTTCAAAAGGTAGGAGATACAAACTGTAACAGAAGGCAACATTCCACGCACTCGAATACTAGCGGTGACTTAGAGAGTCGCATGAATTCATCACTTTTGTAAAAATAATACGTTTACACCTCATTTGGTTGTGTGAACCCCGTAAGCCAGTAGTAAGTCACTTATTTTATTATATCTTATTCGTACTAAAATCCCGTTCCAGAAGAAAAAATAAATATGATTAATTTTTATACACACTAAAAGGCCTGGATAATAGCCGAAAAAAAGTTTCTTAATAATATTCTATAAACGAAAAATACAGAAAAATGAACTAGAAAATTTACATCGAGGGTCAAGAATTCACAAAAAAAATATCTGTGAAAATTAAGGGAAGTTTGTTATTGAGAAAAACAAAATATTCGTAATTTTACAAGCATTCCTGAATATATTTTAAGGTTTATGATTTAAAGAAAATTTTTTTATAGCATTGCTCTACTGAGGTTACTAAGACATCGAGTTCCGTCACGAGATGTTCTGGGTTAGGATCCCCAATAAGTCTGATAAAGACGTGTTTCCGAGAGAACCAGGCGCTAACAAAACGCAAAACTGCTTCGAATCCGTGAAATCTGAGCAACAACAAAGTGAGAGCTGTTTCGCTGGAATCTCTGGCAACCCACTGAATTTCGGCGAGTTTAACAGCGATTTACGCCGATTAACAGTGAATTGCGCCGCCTCTGAGGCACTGCTTCGCAGTGAACCCCACGTATCCGTCGCAGCTGGTCTGAGGTTAATTCAAGGATTTCGAAAGCCATGGTTAGTTTACACTGTCTGCTCTTGGAGTGTCCTTCCGCTCCATCTGTCCCATACGACTATTACAATTGTTGCGCAGCTAGTGATTATACTCCAATCACGGCTACTTACAACTTTTCTGAAGCCGCGTTCAAGTTTTACTTCCAGGATATTCCTTCGCCTCGTGCAAACAAAGCTTAACCAATTCTATAAACTACACCAAAAGAACAACGCACCGCATTCGTGCGCAANCCCAGCACGTTATGGAATGATTTTTCAAAAGTATGATAAAAAAAGTGTGAAGAAACTGCGAATAGACCATAGCTGTCCTATCATGCAACGCTAAAGGACGATGCGTGTTTGTAAAGCTTCGTTGACAACAATGAATTTAAAATTTTGAATAATGTTGCGTAAGTACCCGCTTCATCAGGGGAACTCAATGGCAAATTACCATAACTGTGGGGTGACTGATTCGTAAACCCGTGTTACTGACTTGGTCGATCGGTTCATATTATAGGAAACGAGTATAAAGCTCATAGGCTGTTGACAATGAAACAGGTGTTGTGTCAAATCAAGTGCAGAACGTATCACAAAATATCTTGTTCGAAACACCTGAAAGCGTAAACTAAAATTGGGCGTGAAAGGGACGNAAGTGCAGAACGTATCACAAAATATCTTGTTCGAAACACCTGAAAGCGTAAACTAAAATTGGGCGTGAAAGGGACGCGACGGTATCAGAGCTACACGCTGATTGTACACTCTAAATCCGAATCAGAGATATCAATCAGTGAAATATTCAGTGGAAGTCAGTCGATAAGCTACTGCCGATTGGCAAATCAAGCAAATGAACTGGGAACAAGTGACTTATNATATTCAGTGGAAGTCAGTCGATAAGCTACTGCCGATTGGCAAATCAAGCAAATGAACTGGGAACAAGTGACTTATGGCTGTGGAATTCTTGACATTCAGTGGGAATCACAAATAAATCAGTGAAATTCAGTCATTATATTTATAGTTATCTGGCGCTGTTTATCAGTAGCTCAATTTTCACTGGTTTCCACTGATTTGGCTCAATCCTCACTGTTTCCGGTTTAGAGTGTACGTATGGTAATGGTTGCAGACACGCATGTGCTAATCTCTGAAAATACGTTAAAAAAAACTACAGCTTAAAAATTTGTAAATTTATAAAGAGTATGTGTAATCACGTCACCTCCTGTGACGATAAGATGCCAAATAGTTAACGGCGTGTTTACGGAGCCCGTATACTGGGAACTGCGCTGTTGCGAGAACTCCGGACACCAGATGTGCCCCCCCCCCCNCGAAGATGCAGCGCCTCGCTTCCAGTTCGATAACAAGCCCGGTGTTTATCTCCAGCACGCGGAATTGCCAACGTTTAAAAAAAAAAACAACACGTTCCCGGATTTCCCTGCCAAAAAATNAAAAAAAAACAACACGTTCCCGGATTTCCCTGCCAAAAAATTAACAACGTTCGTGTCCCTTCCACACGTGCTATCGCTTCGCACCAAAATATTCGGATAAGAGGCTTATCTGTGCGAAGAGCTTGATAACGAATCGTCGATAACGGTATGTCTGCGGTACCGAAACGCTTCCGACATCGTAACGGTGAATTGAGAATACAAAGAAACGCATACACATATATAATACATGGTCAAACTGAAGGAGGCTAGGCTGCATAAAGAAACAAGTAATATTACGTATGTCAAAGCATGACATCGAGACACAGCTATTTGACCTTATAACATACTATGTTTTTAAGTTTAAATCACGTTCTTAGGCTCAGATGTCAATCGTTCTAAAACACTGTACATAGTGTTTCATTCTGGCAGAAAACTAACTAATGGTATCATCTTTTGACGCGATCGGCAAAGCATAACGCGGATTTGGCAAATATCAAGGTTTGAGAGTTACTTGGTTTTAATATAGGCCTACAGAGTCCGGCTAAATAACACGAGATCCAATAATGAANATCAAGGTTTGAGAGTTACTTGGTTTTAATATAGGCCTACAGAGTCCGGCTAAATAACACGAGATCCAATAATGAAACTGGGCTCCGAACCACTTAGTTACAAACCCGGAGGTCTTCAGTTGAGTCGTGCCGAGGAGTATGCGGAAATGATTACTGGTTCGACTTCTATACAACATCAACGTGACTTATCGGGACAAACGTCCACCGAGGATCAAAGAGATAGATGTACGTGGCGGTTCGATGCCCAACCCCGGTATCCCAAGAAACTGAGCACATCATTGGAAGTGCAGTGGTTCGGGAACTTACTCGAAAGCAGGAAGTAGTCCTGTTGTATTTCCTTTTTTTCGCGCGTGAACGCGTGACGTTAAACAAAACTTAATCCAGCGTAAAACAAACGGTCAAGTCAGCTGCTTGTTGCTACTTAAATATTTGAAAACAACGTAATATTCTCTTCTATAAAACACGTCGATTCCGCGTCACATTTGAGTGTTTTAGTTCGCAATAAAGCACAGCTGCCAAGCTGAGAACAGAACCGAAGATTCGGACACATCTGCACAGTTCGAACCCTGCGTAATATTTCACAGCTACACAACATCTGTTACTGCCGAGCAAAATAACGAGTGGGCAGAAGAATTACCTGGCCAAACCTACCCACGAAAGTGGATGGTAACGTTCCGTTAGTTCAGCAACCCATAACCGCTTGAACCACAGTTACTTATTTTATTGACTACTGTCCTACAGAGCGGTCTCCTTTTACTCCTGAACAGGTGTCGCGGAATTCTATCGTTTTCTTGTACGTTTTATTGTATACTTATTCCTACGAAAATAATGACTAACAATACTTTCCAGTACAGCAGTCAGCANTTTCTTGTACGTTTTATTGTATACTTATTCCTACGAAAATAATGACTAACAATACTTTCCAGTACAGCAGTCAGCAATCAAGGAAAACTAATTACATGTCTTGACGCCGTATTGAAAGTATAAAGTTTAAATTTGCTACAACTGAAGTTAAATATGCATGGGAGTAAGAGCAAGAATTTNACGCCGTATTGAAAGTATAAAGTTTAAATTTGCTACAACTGAAGTTAAATATGCATGGGAGTAAGAGCAAGAATTTGCATGTTATTAACATATTTTAAGTTCCAAACAATTTTACTGTTTCAGTCAAACGATTCATTTATATAGTGACGTGGTCAATGAAAGTGTTGCATTTTGCGAGTTATAGAAGGATACACATGGGCACGAAAGTAGAATCCTTATTTGGGCTTTCAGACGTGCCCACAATTTACCGCAAACAACCTGTCAAAATAATAGGGCCTGATTATCTTATGCAAGTCGACTAGTAATAATCTTTATTTTATAGCAGAGGAACGTGAAAAACGGGACCTGAACCGGAACGTGCCTACAGTGAGGAGACAAATAAACGCTATCTTCATTAAAATCGGCCTGAATCGAACTGAGGGTCCTCCGAACGCCAGTCAAGTAAGTAGGTTATTATTGCACGACCAAACATTCTGCGGGAACGAACTCACTGCGTTCAAGAGCAAGAATACTTGCTGTGACGGACAATAGCGAAAATAACGAAACAGTGACGTAGCTCCAACGTTTTCGAATGTCGTTAGTTTTATTTTCTCTCTCAAGAAGTTGAACGCCTGATAATTCGGCAACACACACGACTCACGAGCGGACAGTGTGGAGTACCACAAAGGCGGCACGGCACGGCTTCAGAGAATTGGGAAGTCACCACGGACAAACCGCAGCTCCGGCTGTGTATAGACAACTCGCTGTTTCTTCACACTTTCCGAATCAAACCTTTGAAAAATCACCCGATGTATGGCGTGTTTGGGTGTTTCCTAAGNCGCTGTTTCTTCACACTTTCCGAATCAAACCTTTGAAAAATCACCCGATGTATGGCGTGTTTGGGTGTTTCCTAAGTAAGTAATGTATCACAAGCGTTTTATACTTGTGTTAACATTAAAGTACCTTATTTTTGGTAAAATTTAAAGTTTACCTATATTTTATCTATAAATTGATATGAATAGTAACAGAGAGAAAATAGGTGTGTAAGAAATAGTTGTAAAATGTTATGACACTGAGTGCGCACGAATGCCTTGCGTTGTCCCTCTGGTGTAACTTTCTAGATTAGGTTAGGCTTTGTTTTCATGGGGCGGAGGAATATCCTGGAAGCAGAACTTTAGCAGGGATTCAGAAAAGTTGTAAGTAACTGTGAATGAACTACAGTATCAGTGGTTTTCAAACTTTACCATGGACCACTAGGTGTGGCCTGTCAACCTAATCATGGAAACACAACGGGTAAACTCTCAACCTATGATGGACCACTTCCACGGCACCGTTTCTATGAACGAAAATAAACATACGAGTAATGACGAAAATATTTTTTTTAATGTATTACCGCCAAAAAAAAACCTTTTATTACGTTCATAAAAACATATAAAAGTTAAAATAAACTAGTAAAATTAATCAGATCATTGCTTTTGGGGGGCCAGCTATAGTGTATGTTCAGTTTTAGGTTGAAGTGGGTACATAGTACAAGGCGCTTTTGTTGCCAGTTGGATACCAATCATCAACAGTCAAGAAGTNTTTTAGGTTGAAGTGGGTACATAGTACAAGGCGCTTTTGTTGCCAGTTGGATACCAATCATCAACAGTCAAGAAGTTAAACACCGGTGAAAGAATAAGTGCACGCTGAACAAAATTCGTAACAAAAATTGTCATATTGTAGAGTAGCGTATAAATGAAAAATTGTCTGATTAGCAGCTTACCACTGCAGTCTGAGAGTGAGACGAGCTATCGGACCAAGTGGTCCGCGGACCACAGTTTGAAAACGACTGCAGCATAGGACAAGAGGCAAGAGCCACGACGTCTGGCGCTGACAATACAATCTCCGTAGCCGACTAGGGTGAAACGGGNCGCTGTTTCTTCACACTTTCCGAATCAAACCTTTGAAAAATCACCCGATGTATGGCGTGTTTGGGTGTTTCCTAAATAAGTCATGTATCACAAGCGTTTTATACTTGTGTTAACATAAAAGTACCTTATTTTTGGTAAAATTTAAAGTTTACTTATATTTTATCTATAAATTGATATGAATAGTAACAGAGAGAAAATAGGTGTGTAAGAAATAGTTGTAAAATGTTATGACACTGAGTGCGCACGAATGCGGTGCGTTGTCCCTCTGGTGTAACTTTCTAGATTAGGTTAGGCTTTGTTTTCATGGGGCGGAGGAATATCCTGGAAGTAGAACTTTAGCAGGGATTCAGAAAAGTTGTAAGTAACTGTGAATGAACTACAGTATCAGTGGTTTTCAAACTTTACCATGGACCACTAGGTGTGGCCTGTCAACCTAATCATGGAAACACAACGGGTAAACTCTCAACCTATGATGGACCACTTCCACGGCACCGTTTCTATGAAGAAAATAAACATACGAGTAATGACGAAAATATTTTTTTTAATGTATTACCGCCAAAAAAAACCTTTTATTACGTTCATAAAAACATATAAAAGTTAAAATAAACTAGTAAAATTAATCATATCATTGCTTTTGGGGGGCCAGCTATAGTGTATGTTCTCTTTTAGGTTGAAGTGGGTACATAGTACAAGGCGCTTTTGTTGCCAGTTGGATACCAATCATCAACAGTCAAGAAGTTAAACACCGGTGAAAGAATAAGTGCACGCTGAACAAAATTCGTAACAAAAATTGTCATATTGTAGAGTAGCGTATAAATGAAAAATTGTCTGATTAGCAGCTTACCACTGCAGTCTGAGAGTGAGACGAGCTATCGGACCAAGTGGTCCGCGGACCACAGTTTGAAAACGACTGCAGCATAGGACAAGAGGCAAGAGCCACGACGTCTGGCGCTGACAATACAATCTCCGTAGCCGACTAGGGTGAAACGGGAGACGAGCCGAGAAAACCCCGCCGACAAGCGGCATCGTCCGGCGCGATTGCGAACCCGCGGCCCCTCGCGGAGGTATGGGCGCGCACGGGGGCGACCGCGATCTGCTACGCCGTCGCGCGTCGCCAAGTCGTGGAGGGTCTCGGGGCTGCGTTGCCCAACTGCTGAGGGATCGAGGACGACGGAGGCCCGGCCCGGCCTTGGCCCGCTGCTCGCCCACAGGTCACCCGCCAAAAGATACGGCCAGCGGTCACCACGTGGTCGCCCGACTCCCAGGCCGGGATTACGATGACTTCGCGTCACGCGCTTTAAGATGGATTATTATAAACGCATTTATTACCCGGCGCCTCCCCCATTTGTTACGAACCTGGGTGGCTCATAACACTATTAGGAAAGGTAAAGTTTAAGGAAAACAGGATAAGCTCAGATAATTAAAAGGATTGGTTGAAATGATTTAATAAAAACTTTACTTGATATAAAGTTAGAAAAGTATACAATGATATTCAATTAAAGTCAAGCCCAGCGGAAGTGAAAGGGAAGGACTTAAGGAAGGTTGTTAGTTAAGAAGGAGGATCACATATAAAGGAAGGGAACTTATCCGGCGCCACCACCATAGTTTCCTGAAAATTCCTTGGTTTCCACCTCGATAGCGCAACAATAAAGTGAGACGGTCAGTGACAATGATAAACTTACTCAATGCGAAAGGATACAAAGTGAGAGGTAAAGTAGGTCCTAAGCAAGGCTTTTAAAAAGTGCTCGATTAACCACGGATTTACAACCTCAAGTAGCGCGCGTACGAACGTACGCATGAATAACAGTTGGACTCTGAATATTGATGTGCATCCATTCACATTCTCACTTAGCGTACGTACGTACGTAGAAAGTACGTATAAAAGAAAGGCTGAGTAGCTCGACTTTACACTTATACGTACGAACGTCGGCTGCACTATCAACAAATCAGAATGTCCGATTTAATAATAAATAATAACTACATAATTTTAATTAAAACTATTAAGATAAAAACATAAATATACGATATTCTGTTTTCTTTGTTTAATGATTTAAAAATTTTACAATGTTTTGCACAAAGCCTCAAAAACAAAATACAAAATAATAATCTCGCTTCGCAATGTTACGTTTTTGTTCGAATGTCTGCCAACGGAAAATGGTATATATACTATGATGCTTCACGTAAGCACGTAACCTCTGTGTACTGAATAAAAATGTCGGAGATAAGTTTTGTTGCTTTTCAGATTGAAAAATCTCGAAATTCAAATCATACANCACAACCTCAAAGTAGCGCGCGTACGAACGTACGCATGAATAACAGTTGGACTCTTTATATTGATGTGCATCCATTCACATTCTCACTTAGCGTACGTACGTACGTAGAAAGTACGTATAAAAGAAAGGCTGAGTAGCTCGACTTTACACTTATACGTACGAACGTCGGCTGCACTATCAACAAATCAGAATGTCCGATTTAATAATAAATAATAACTACATAATTTTAATTAAAACTATTAAGATAAAAACATAAATATACGATATTCTGTTTTCTTTGTTTAATGATTTAAAAATTTTACAATGTTTTGCACAAAGCCTCAAAAACAAAATACAAAATAATAATCTCGCTTCGCAATGTTACGTTTTTGTTCGAATGCCTGCCAACGGAAAATGGTATATATACTATGATGCTTCACGTAAGCACGTAACCTCTGTGTACTGAATAAAAATGTCGGAGATAAGTTTTGTTGCTTTTCAGATTGAAAAATCTCGAAATTCAAATCATACACAGTCGTATTTATTTTTTAATGCTGATGTGGTAAAATCATCTTACGAAAGTATGGCGCTCGTGATTTGTACGTACTTTGAAAACTAGGACATCGCCATAACCTCAAGAACTAAATGTCTCTGGGATAGGTAGGCACGTTTTTTTCGTGTACGTGGAATAAATCGTATGTAATAAACTTTGATCTAGTGTGAAAATTACACTTTGTCTTTTGAAACAGGCATACTAAAAATTGCAAACACGAATGGTAAACATTCTGCATTTCATGCAAGCATTTTTTTACGCATTTAAGAAATATAATTAATAAACTGTGGCAATGTAAAGCTGCGAGCAGACGTCATCGCGAAAAAAAAAAACCCCCATGAAAAGCAAAGATAACACAACATCGTCCCTATTGTGATTGGCCAATGAGATAACGTGGCGCAGAGTGACGTATCACGCAAAAGCTAGACAATGACAAGCTTTACCATCAAGTGAACGTTACGTGAAATGATCGTAATAGGTCTCCTTGAAACACACTAGTCAGGACGTAGCCGGTTTACGTCAACGTGTTGCTCGTTACGTGTTACGTGAAGTCATCGAGTTCCCGTCCTTAGGCCGGGTCTCAATTTATAGAGAGTGCTCTTCCGCACAAGCCGGCGTGGGCACTGCTTCGCGCTCTCTAGCGCTCTCGCTCCGTGAAACTGGGGCAACCACTCTCTCGTTTCTATCCGACGCCACGCAGACGGCCGATGCCAAAATGAGTGAAATCATGTTGAGCTAAAACTACGGCCGTAGTTATTGGAAGTAAATTATATATGTTGAAATACTTCACAGATAATTATGTAGCCATTCACGGTTACTTCTAATTTTTCTGAAGCCCTGCCTAAGTTCTAATTACAGGATATTCCTCCGCCTCGTGCAAACAAAGCTTATTCGAGTCTAGAAAATTACGCCAAAGGGACAACGCACCGCATTCGTGCGCACTTAGTGTAATAGAATTTTGCATGATAACTAAAGAATTTCTTACTGTATATTACCAACACACCTATTTTCCCCTTATTTTTATTCATATTAATTACACTCGTAAATTAAAAATTATAAGTTACAGATAAAATATAAGTAAATGTTTAATTTTACCAAAAGTAACATACTTTTATGTCAACAAAAGAATAACACGCTTGTGATACACGACATATTCGGGGAACAACCAAACACGCCATGTTTGGGAGAATTTTTCAAAGGTTTGATTCAAAAGTGTGAATAAATCATGACTATAGCACTATATTTTTGTTTTATAAATTTCCATCGTGTTGCGGCAGTGACCAAAAAAAAAAAAAAACGAGACTTTGCCAGAAATCTTTGGGCACCCTACCTATGTACTCATAAATACGTGTTACGTAAATTATTTCGTTGACAAAAACGGTTAGAATTATTCACTNTGCGCCGCATTCGTGCGCACTTAGTGTAGTAGGATTTTGCATAAGAACTAAAGTATTTCTTACTGTATATTACCAACACGCCTATTTTCCCCTTATTTTTATTCATATTAATTACACTCGTAAATTAAATATTATAAGTTACAGATAAAATATAAGTAAATGTTCAATTTTACCAAAAGTAACATACTTTTATGTCAACAAAAGAATAACACGCTTGTGATACACGACATATTCGGGGAACAACCAAACACGCCATGTTTGGGAGAATTTTTCAAAGGTTTGATTCAAAAGTGTGAATAAACCATGACTATAGCACTATATTTTTGTTTTATAAATTTCCATCGTGTTGCGGCAGTGACCAAAAAAAAAAAAAAACGAGACTTTGCCAGAAATCTTTGGGCACCCTACCTATGTACTAATAAATACGTGTTACGTAAATTATTTCGTTGACCAAAACGGTTAGAATTATTCACTAGCAGGTTAAATGAGAAGTGGTTTTGGCCCAGAAAGCTGCTAGAACCTTATCCAAAAACTATTCGGAAACCGCGCGTGTTTTTAAAGTCGTGCCGTGAACGCAATTTTCAAAATCGATAGGCACGTGCACATTTTTAAAATGTTTTATTATCATTAAGTTAAGGGTTTGCATAATAGTAACACAAATATGTTTCGAAGAATTCCAGTGTGTTGTGTGTTTGATGAAAAAACATAAGAGTTATTTGGTTCGTGGAAACGCCAGTATCTCCTATTTGAAAGGAAGTACACTGAGTGAGCAGAGACAACAAACAACATGGGGTTATTAAAATTGTGCTTAAACAACACGCGAACAAATCATAGGCTTACTTAGTGACANAGACTTTGCCAGAAATCTTTGGGCACCCTACCTATGTACTCATAAATACGTGTTACGTAAATTATTTCGTTGACAAAAACGGTTAGAATTATTCACTAGCAGGTTAAATGAGAAGTGGTTTTGGCCCAGAAAGCTGCTAGAACCTTATCCAAAAACTATTCGGAAACCGCGCGTGTTTTTTAAAGTCGTGCCGTGAACGCAATTTTCAAAATCGATAGGCACGTGCACATTTTTAAAATGTTTTATTATCATTAAGTTAAGGGTTTGCATAATAGTAACACACATATGTTTCGAGGAGTTCCAGTGTGTTGTGTGTGTTTGACGAAACATAAGAGTTATTTGGTTCGTGGAAACGCCAGTATCTCCTATTTGAAAGGAAGTACACTGAGTGAGCAGAGACAACAAACAACATGGGGTTATTAAAATTGTGCTTAAACAACACGCGAACAAATCATAGGCTTACTTAGTGACAATGTGTAAAAGTTGGAGTAAGCGTTCCGTCGTTTTATTATTATGCCTATAAAATGCCCCTCCTCCACAACCACGCTTTAATGGCTACGTGAGCGCTACAAGTATCAAACCAAACTAAAATTAAATGTATAATTTGGTGGAGAAATCTATTTCTTTTTCTGGATTCGAATCCGGAACCNATGCATTTAAAATGCCCCTCCTCCACAACCACGCTTTAATGGCTACGTGAGCGCTACACGTATCAAACCAAACTAAAATTAAATGTATAATTTGGTGGAGAAATCTATTTCTTTTTCTGGATTCGAATCCGGAACCTTGCGCGTAGTTTACTCATAGGCACATTACGGCTCGATGGAGACTTTCCATACAAGATTTATCAATTTGTTCATCCCCTTGATGGCCATTTTACATTTTCAAATTTAAATTATTGCTCGTATTTTTGGTTGAGAGAGGCTGTTATTGTCCTAGATGAGACGAAAGTTGTGAAAGACCACGTGCACTTGTGTATAGGCTGTTCACGGTAAAGTGAGCCCTTTTGGGGCCCTAGTTACTTTTTTCCTATCGGCCATTTTTTATCCTTTCGCCACTTTTTAAAATAAATATTGCCATGCAAGTAATAAACAGAGTGTATATATTTCACAGGACTCGAAAGTTAACGTCCAAGGCTAAAATAAAATATATTTATTGAATATTATTCAAAATTAGAGAGCTTCAAAAAGTGTTCACTTTACCGTAAATGGCCTATAGAAGAATTTTGACCATCTTGAGGAACCCCATACAGCCAAATGCCCAAGCACTAATCACCAAATTCACATAATTTTATGAATTTCTTGCATTGATAACTTGTCCAAAAGGTATGTTCTGTCCCGTTATATAGAACTTATTGATTTCTGCAGATTAAAAAATTTTAAAACGAAATTACATTGCTTTAGCTATTTACTTTATTCTAAATTAGAAACAAAACTTCTGAATTACTACCGTACAGTTATGTCACAATTAATATAGCATGCAATTTAAATTATCCTGACTGGTTTCAAATTTTCACGGATAAGAAATAATACCCGCAAATTTTAGATTAAAATATATTTCCGCGTTATAATTAAGACTTGTCACTTAGACGAAGTACCCTCTAAATAAGTAAAGCAAAAACATCTTTATCTGCACCAAATGGATGCTTTTGGAAATGCATAATTTGTATGGGCGAAACAGTTACGGCTGATGACGGAGGTTCGCATGCCGCCGTAATCAGACAGTTCAGGGAAGGGGAAGGAACGCTTACATTTCGGTCCCAGAAAAGCACACGGAAGTCGGCGCGTGCAAGCGTAAGTGGTGTCGTGTTTGTAGGAGTGATCCAAAAGAGGAAAACTATTTCTTTTGCGAAATCAGCTGTCCCAAGATTGGGTATCTGTACGTCTAGGGAAAACATCCTCATTCCAGGACCAGGCACATACGCGGAGCCTGATTCAATNCAAGATTGGGTATCTGTACGTCTAGGGAAAACATCCTCATTCCAGGACCAGGCACATACGCGGAGCCTGATTCAATTGTTACATGAAAACAGCACGTCACCGCATATTCCTCGGGATGTGGGCAACTTCCTTGCCGACCGCTGGGCAGGAGTGCGGATTGGCTATGGTATCTAATCCTGTACTGTAGCATTGGATGAATGAATTTCAATGACAACTTCTCAATGAAAATACATTTAACAAGCTGCTGTTAAGTGGATAATAAATAAATTTCATCGCAAATCATTACCTGATAAATTGAATGCGCTGTAAATAACAATAAATTACAATTCAATCAGTGAATGTAGTTTTAAATAACTAACATAATTTCTGTAACTTAAATGAAGCAGGTTAGGCCGGTTTTTAAGTAAAATTTTATTGCTATGGAGAACTTTTCCCACCAAAGAACTAACAATATTTCTGGGCCTATTAATTTTTCGACTGAAATGGGATAGGTTTTTCCAGCGAAATCGACTTTCTTTGTAACAGACATTATTTTAAAACTAGAATGCGTAAACAGTTGTACGGATATTTACGATAACTTCGGGTTATATATTATTTTAAAATATTAACTAGCAGGAACGCATATTTTGATGCATTTTCTGGCAAAAGACCAGCTGTAGGCATGCTTGAAATTATCTTTCCGGCTGCAACAATCATATTAAAATGCCACTGCACTAATTCATTCACGACTGTACGATACATGAATATCATTAGACTGCACTGTGTTGAGGTGAGCTATAATTATGTTTTTACAGTAAGCCCCAATTCCTTTTCAAGAATAACTATAAATTGAATACACAGGAGTCTTCGCAGGTGTTTGCCTTTGATTTGAAGATGCGTCAAAATATAATGGCTAACATTTTCGGCGAGAAAACCACGTGCAATAGATAACACTGAGGCGATGTCTGAACTCCTGCGCAACCATCCGGATGAAACACAAAGGTATGATTGACACTGAGCGTGAGGCATGTCGTAATAACCTAAAAAAATGTGAGTTCATTTATTTTCCTTGGTAATTAGTTACTATAGGTTATTCGAGGTAAAGTGGGCACTTTTGAAAGTCCTCTCATTTGGAATAATAGTCGATAAATATATTTTTATTTTAGGCTTACACGTTGACTTTCGAGTGCGGTGGAATCTACACACTGTGTTTATTACTTAAATGGCAATATTTATTCAAAAAGGTGATTTAAAGATCAAAATTGCTGAAAATAAAAATTAACTAGGGCCTTAAAAGTGCTCACTTTACTGTGAACAACCTACATACATAGCACATCAAGAAAACCAAAAATGTAATACGAAGTGTGCTACAGGTGATAATTTTGGCACGCAGTTTTCACTATCATAAACGTTTACGCTAGCCTACAGTACCATAAAAAAGTCCTGTTGAATAATAAAAATAAATTATCGCAATATCAATAACGCAATGAATCCTATCGAATTTCTTGCTGCGCTCAAAATACTGTATAATGTACGTTCCACATTTTATGAAGGGTGAAATCGAGCGAAACACATAAACGCAAAATGGACTCTGTGCTACAAGCACATGAGCAATATTTTTACAGAACTGATAGATGTCTTCGTCAAAAAACCTCTACCTATTTGAATGGACGACTTGTGATTGGTTACTTCAACAATGAACGTTTACAATTTACAAATAATAACTAGCCCGTAAATATAAAATTAGTCTCCCAATGACAGATACAAATCTAAAGCATATAGTACAGAAATATTTTTAGTCCTTACATATTTTTGCGAAGTACCACACATATCTTATGCTTATGCGCTATTTAATATACGAATGGTTGCAAGTGCTCACTGTAACCAGTATTTGGAATAATCGTACCATGACTCAGATTCCATTAGTGAGGTTTTTAAATAAGAAAATCAGAACAAATATGCGACTATTTTTCACGTTCGAACCATTAGCAACTTGTTAAACGAAATCTTAGTGTTTATTGAACAATTTGAGATACGTGTCTAAGAAATATTCCATTTCAGTTTATTTATTTACCATGTTCCAGTGCACACACGTAAGACTTTTGAAAGTAGCTAAAATTAGGAATACAAGTAAGAGTATAAAACGGCCAATTTTGAATCAGGCTAGAATCCACGCAGTTCTACGCTTGTTTCTCGTTTCAGTAGAAGCATTGCATAGTTTTTGGCACACCGTGGATATATAAGAGAATACTTGTAAATATATATGATTATATTCGCACAGTAAATCGGATGCTATATTCGTAGTGTCATAAATTAATATGATTAACTGACATAATTGCATCACGGTTTAATAGCAAAGCCTGCAAATATCTTAATAAAAAGTGACAAAAATTTTGCACTTAAGTGGCAAAAATGTGTGTAATGTAACTGGCATTTGCATGTATTATTAAATGCTGTAAGTACGTTGGACACTGCTCAAAAACATTGTACAGTTCTAGGGCATTTTGTAATGAAGCATTGCGGAGCGTTTGGCGGCCTCGTGACTCCTGGCTGGGTATGCCTCAATCCCGACACCTGCGCCAGATTTGCGGGTTGCATACACTGAACACTCGCGACAGCTTAGCGTGTCGCGGCCAACTGACGCCTGACTGTATATGCCTCACGCTCGACATCTGCACCAGCTTAGCGGGTTGCGTACACTGTACTCACCACCTGCGCGTTGGGCGAGTGCATGGCCTCGTGCTTCTCGAGCAGCTCCTTGCTGAGGAAGGTGGAGCCGCATTGGGGGCAGGAGTAGCCGCCCCCGGGGGTGGACTGCGGCGGCGGTGAGCCCGGGGGCGGCGCGGCGTCGGGGGCGGCGCCGTGCGGCGGCGGGTGGTGGCTCGTCTCCACGTGCTCCTTGAGCGCCTGGAAGCCGGGGTAGCCCTTCTGGCATTGCGGGCACTTGATGAAGAAGTCCTCGGGACCCGCCTTCGGGACTGGAACAACACAGAGAGGGCGGCTCGTCAAGAAGCGACGCTGACACTGACACTGCACTGGTCAACGCTCACATACAGTTATTACTAAAGGCTTTCCATATTTTTAGGATATTTTATAATTCTGTTTTATGACGGAGAATACAGGAATTTATAATTTATATGTATTGGAATACAAATGTAACAATTTTGCATGATTATCATGTTTGGCTTCAGTTCAAATTAGTTGTTAATGTCATTAGAAAAAGGTGAAGAAATTTCATGTAATTTATTTCAGTGGTCTTACAATAAAATTTAAATCCAAAATAGCCAGATGTTGAAACCATAATCGCAGGCGAACAAAATGCCACACTTCAAAGAAATTTCTTCGTGGGGTTCCTAAATCTTCAAAAAACACTTTAGCTGAAGTAAAACATTGTGCTCGTATAACTTTTTTAAATTTGTTTGGCACAAATTTGAAGGTTAAAATGCAGATCATAATACTGAAAAGGCATGTGCGTTATTTTAAAATTGATTTGGCATTTTTATCCAATAGTTATTGATGCTGTTGTGTAAGGTCAATAGTTGGGCATTTGGGGTACTTTAGGAATTTTTCGTTTTTAAAACAGTACACAAACTAGTAAAACCAAGAATTCTATACAGTGGGAAAGGATCCCCTTAACATTCATAATACAAGCGCAATTTGCAAACCGTAGTAGCTAAACAAAGGGCAAAGCTAGTAAAACTACTCTTCATGAGAAGAAACTAATATCAAATAAGAAAAGACTGAAATAAAATCCTAAACTTACAAGCACATAATAGGTTAAAAAAAANAGAAGAAACTAATATCAAATAAGAAAAGACTGAAATAAAATCCTAAACTTACAAGCACATAATAGGTTAAAAAAAAATATAGATATTGGCAAAGGAGCCGTTCAAAATACATCATAATATATTTAAAAGAGTAAAAATATACAAAAGANCAAAGCTAGTAAAACTACTCTTCATGAGAAGAAACTAATATCAAATAAGAAAAGACTGAAATAAAATCCTAAACTTACAAGCACATAATAGGTTAAAAAAATATATAGATATTGGAAAAGGAGCCGTTCAAAATACATCATAATATATTTAAAAGAGTAAAAATATACAAAAGAAAAACAAACTCCAACTATCTAGTTACAAAGAAAGAATAAGACGGTTCGGGTACAAAGATTTGTCTCCGTCATGTGAAAATAAGATAACATTCTGTAGACTTAAAAATATACAACAATTATTCCGCTCTCTAATTCTATAACGAAACATAAACATCCACTCGGAAAAAAAATTGTGGTCGCTACAAAATTGTTTGTGGGAATTCAGCCTGTTAAATTTTTGTTGGGATCTAAACATTACTTTTCAGTGAGCAGAAACAGCCGTTGCGTTTCCATGCCGTTTTCACGTTGTGAACCAGACGTCGGCTGAAATGTCGCCATCGGAAATCAGTAGCAGCATAGTGAGTGTTACGACAACTGAGTTTCGCTGAAGTAACAGTGATTTAGGCTGAATACCAGTGATTCTTACTACTACACGTTAAATAGACTGATTTCGCTAGGTGGTTGCAATTTTATAATTGACTTAACAGTGTATAGTATTTCACATCTTAATTATTCAGGGTTAGAGGGTTAATATTGCCTTATTTTTTTCACAACCAGTCTAATTAAAGTGCTCACTTTTTTTTTTAACAAGTACAAGGGAAGATGATAGAACGAAAGCGCGTCAGACAAGCAAGTAGGAAATGACATAGTTACTGTTTCCTGCAAATTCAGGGGCACCGATGTGAAATGCAGCACTCGCTACATACGTACATAAAAATGTGGAGGTATTAAAATAAGTGCAAAAATTCGAGACGCATTTTATTGTTACAACAGCAGTTCGAAGTGGTAACATGGTGTGTGAAATTGGAAGTCGGTTGGTTTTTACGAAAGTGTGCAGCCTTCAGGCGATGCCCAAAAAAATGTACTGAATTAAGGTTGAAGTTTTGCACAGTGCGTTGGATTTAATATTTTCGTAAACAATGCTGTATTGTGGACATTTGTGCATTTATTTGTAAGCGGAAGGTACGCATGAACTCATTCCAGAGAAGGTCGAACTTGACAAAAGACAATTCTGAACGAAGACAATTGTGAACTAATAGCTAACGATCGAGAATTTAGATCACGTGAAGAGTGGTTATAGCTTACAAGCTGTCAAACTCGCAAATATTTCTGGCTCTTGTGTAACAGAACTGCCGTAAAAAAAAACCCACAAAAAATTTANGACGCATTTTATTGTTACAACAGCAGTTCGAAGTGGTAACATGGTGTGTGAAATTGGAAGTCGGTTGGTTTTTACGCCTTCAGGCGATGCCCAAAAAATTGTACCGAATTAAGGTTACAGTTTTGCACAGTGCGTTGGATTTCATATTTTCACTTATATATTTTCGTAAACAATAATGTATTGTGGACATTTGTGCATTTATTTGTAAGCGGAAGGTACGCATGGACTCATTCCAGAGAAGGTCGAACTTGACGAAAGACAATTCTGAACGAAGACAATTGTGAACTAATAGCTGACGATCGAGAATTTAGATCACGTGAAGAGTGGTTATAGCTTACAAGCTGTCAAACTCGCAAATATTTCTGGCTCTTGTGTAACAGAACTGCCGTAAAAAAAACCCACAAAAAATTCATTCATTCTTGTACAACGTCTCGCGATTTTCGTTCAAACACTCTGTCAATTTTAACCACTGGCATTTAGTAAAACTTTGGTTATATAATTTTCAAGGATATATAGAAAAAATGCACGCAATATAATTTAGAGGAATTAATCATAATAGCAGAAGTGTTAGAAAACGGAAAGGATAATCTCAAAATGTTGAAGAGGAGGTGCTAATTAATCATCATGTACAATTATAGAGCAATATGTCTGCCAAGGATCATGCGTTGGTTAGCTATCCCGTTTCGTGACTGTCAAATAGTATTCAGCGTCAGAAGTAGTGAGACTCTATAATATTTTGAGAAACGAATGGAGGAACAAACGGCGAGAACTGCAAGTCGCCTGCNTAGAAAGACTCCTTACAATATTCTGCGAAACGAATGGAGGAACAAACGGCGAGAAATGCATGTCGCATACATTATGCGCTTCCCGAGTCTGAGTTGTGTCAGCCGCGCACGAAAAACCGACGATAAAAACAATTTACGCGACCGTTATCTAAGCTCGGAGGAGGGGAAACTTTTCTGAAGCATTTCCTCAAAGCAAGGCACGTTCTTCGCGAGTAGTGGACAAAATATTTCACGATTTCAAAAGCGGTAACTCGGCGTGCTTATTACTTTTATGAGCGAGTGATTTGCAATATAGGAGTTGACAGATAAATGTTGCGTTTAAAAATAACCTACCCTGCAGACTACAAACAATAGAGTAATGTTCCTTCCAGTAAAGAAAAATATAATTTATTAAGCAGATAAACTAATAGTGCGCACGTAGGTAAAGCATAGAACAGTTCAGCAGGCTACGGTTTATCTGAAATGCCCAGCGGGGATCTGGAAAATAATTAACATATAACATTTTGCTTTGGAGAAGCTTTCGTTAATGAAGATGTAAAGTTAGCAAGATTTTTTTTTCTTAATAGTAACTCAAAGCTTACTTTTTTATTAATTATTACTTTAATACAATCCCCAGATTCCTGCATAAAGAATCGCAGCAATTACCACTAAATTTGTTTGTTCGAATTTTTGAGTTTGTAATGAGAATTTTTTTTGGAGTCAAGTCGTTTTACAAACAATTATTTTAAGTTTTGTCTAATCGCTTGTTGGAACAAATAATACAAGTTTATAATTTTATTTTTGTTCAAAATATGCATTTTCGGTTTTTTATAAATATAACACTTATTTCTAAAATACAATATTGAAATCTAAAATACAATATTGAAATCAAAAAGGATGATGTGTGCCTAATGTGCCTGAATATAAAAGGTTTGAAGAAACAAATCTGTCAGAAATCAAGCTCTATTCAAACAACCATTTTCCTGAAAATAACTCAATTACGTCGAGATAAACGAATCTGAGTCCTTATCAAGAACAACGAAAAATAAATGGTGTCAGTAAAACTGCACTGCTTTCCTTCAGTCAAGCAGTAGGGCGTGCAATTATTCGATNCAACGAAAAATAAATGGTGTCAGTAAAACTGCACTGCTTTCCTTCAGTCAAGCAGTAGGGCGTGCAATTATTCGACAGCTCCAAATTAATGCATGCTAGATTCACCATCCAGGAGATGCAAGGTAACTTAATTTACCCTGGACTATGAAAACATTTTTTAAATATAAACATTTAAAAGAAAACGTGATAATACAAACATTTGCAAACACGTGAAAAATATTTTAGTCTGGTCGTNTAAATATAAACATTTAAAAGAAAACGTGATAATACAAACATTTGCAAACACGTGAAAAATATTTTAGTCTGGTCGTTACGTTTGCGCATTCACAAAAGCATCAGACGTATCGGCACTAATAACGTAAATTATGTCGATTGATATACTTATCTGAGAAGTAATGCGAAGTTTCTGCTAATTTTAAGTGAATCTCACTTCAAATAATTCCGGTTATTCAGAGGCTAACATGTAGCCTGCAACCACGGGGGAAAGTCCTATTTCGACGCGCTGTGCTCTGTATTGCTGGAGTTTCAAAATCTCTCAGACCAAGTTGAACGCACGTTTTTGATTAGCACTGTTCTAGTATAAAAAATGTACGTTTGTAAAAATGTCGTGTGGTTGTAGGATTTTGATACCAATATTTTAAACAATAAAAATTATTTTAACGGGGGGTTTTTTTTACACGATGAAAGTGCCATATTCTAGAGAACGATCGAAGCTCAGAATGTGCACACAGATTCTTAAAAATTAATATTCTCTGCGCGTTTATCTTTAATAAGAATAGCAGAGAAAAATTAGGCAAACGTGTGTTTAGTGCGGCGTGTTTCATTACTGCTATGTAGAACACTGAACCTCGCGGACGTTTTCCGGCCGCAGGAAATAGCACGTGTTTGTTAACCTTTGCTTTTCTCGGAAGTCTATCGCTGCGTGCGGTTTCAACCGCCTTTACGTAGAAGCCGACCACTGTTATACGTTTACTATCCGCGTGATAGTTCGCGACGTGTCACGTAAGCCAACGACCCAACCACCGAGTAAAAAATTAAAAAAAATTACGATGACGAGAGGGGCAGGTGCAAGGTGGATTAAATCAGCATAGACTTTTAGTCACTTATTAATGTCCTCGACGTATTTCGGAAACAATCGCGTACATCCACGCTCCATCTGTAATTCGAATGCGGAACCTCTCGCAGAGGCACCGTAGTGAACCCCTGCATCGAGGCCGACAGGTGATAATTGTAGCGTAGATAAAGGAGTGGCCTAATTTGTATTCCATANTAGTGAACCCCTGCATCGAGGCCGACAGGTGATAATTGTAGCGTAGATAAAGGAGTGGCCTAATTTGTATTCCATAACACGTTAATTAATATATATTGTGTATACAACATCATAAATAAATATCATTCACACAGCAGATCACGTATGCAGCTGTAACACTACAAGCGAACCTAACAAATCTGTCTCTACCGAGAAAAAAATTCTACGTTATCTAGTGTTTGGAGCCACCCAAATCTCTTCTCTCCCACTCTGTCTGTGGCACACCCACCATGTGTCGGTCTGATATTAAAAACATATTCGCGTCAATTTTACTTGTGCTTAATGACGTTACAGTGGAAGTGACAGAAAAACTTTATTTATTTCCAAGTATCCTATACCCCAAAAATTTTAGTTTTTGGGTTATCGAGAAATAAGCAGTAAGCCGACGTGTTAGTGATGATCTGGACCAATTCTCGAGTGAAGCGCTCTTTTGTGAAACAAAATTGAAGTTTGTTGTACTGCAGAAAAAAAAAATTTNCTCTTTTGTGAAACAAAATTGAAGTTTGTTGTACTGCAGAAAAAAAAAATTTCCCCGCCTGCATCTTGTGTACGTTATTCCCCTCGCTCTCCCTGCGTGTGTGTGCGTGATGGACTGTAAAGAGGAAACGCCGGCAACAAAAGCAGGCGCGGATGCAGTATGACTCATCACGGCGCCTTATCTGTGATATCATCGTCGGTGACATTAGAGGCGGACCAGGCCACGAGCTCTCCTAGACCGAAGGAGCCGCCACGATGAAACCTCGCGCCCGCAGATAAGTTGCTCACGTGGGTCCCCCCCCTTCCCGGNCCTCCCCCTTCCAGGCGCAAGTCGGCCGAGGGGGCTTTCCCCGGCCCCCCTCGCAGTATTACCAACTATGACCACTTTACGCCAGATTCGCTGGACTTTTTAACTCCTTCCCATAGGCTATTCACGGTAAAGTGCTCTTCCTCACTAAACATATACACTGATATGGTAAATTTGCGAATTATTTCTTAGAGAGTTGATTCCAAGAGGGCTTATTTTACCGTGGAAAGCCTATAACTAGCGTGTCCAAACATTTAATTAGAATATGTACATTTCGTAAAGTGGTAGATATTTTTTTTGTCACACTTTTACATCCAACTGGTAACCACGAATTGGTGGTATACCTTTGAAATACCCCAACCAGTTCTGCAAAAAAAAAGTTATCGCCATAACAACTCGCAGTAGGAACGTGCACTTAAAATCCTAGTTTACTTTCATTTCGAAATTCAGAGAATTTGTGAACATGCGGTGTGCCTAAATGTGGGGAAATAATGGGCAATAACTAGAAGAATATTAGTCGTTTAACATGTGCCTTTATAAAAAAAATTAAACGTTGTTAAAGNAAATAATGGGCAATAACTAGAAGAATATTAGTCGTTTAACATGTGCCTTTATAAAAAAAATTAAACGTTGTTAAAGAGAAAGTGATTAAAAAATATGTCAAATTATTATATTAAGATGAATAAAAGTATGGGTTTTGTTGTTCGAAGGATGACTGTAGATTTTCATAATGTAGCGGNAATTATTATATTAAGATGAATAAAAGTATGGGTTTTGTTGTTCGAAGGATGACTGTAGATTTTCATAATGTAGCGGATTATAGTGGAGTTTCGCATGTGGCATAGTAGAAATTCTCTAAGAGTTGGCAACACTGCGGCAACGCTTGCACGGAGTGTGGGGGTCACGCGGGCATGACGTCATCCCGTCGCGCTGCCGCGCGGATACGCGTCGAACCCACAACAAGCAAGGCGAGGGCCAGAAAAAAAAAACCGCCGATCTGCAAAAAAAAAATCTGCAGAAGAAAATTTGTAGGACAGACCCGTCACAGAGCAGATAAGTGTGATCCACTCACGTTTACTTCCAACTTTTCTGAAGCGCTGCTAAAGTTCTACTTCCAAGACACTCCTCCACCTCGTGTAAACAAAGCCTAACTAAGGCTAGAAAATTTCACAGCAGGAACAACGCACCACATTCGTCCGCACTTAGTAATATTCTACATAATAACTATTTCTTACTAGCCATTACCGACACACTTATTTTCTCACTGCTTTGATTCGTAAACTAATATTTATTTTGTGGTATTGAGTATTTATTATATATTGTAAAAATGCAATATAATAAAAAAAATAAGAACATTTTATGTTAACGTAAGTATTAAACGCTTGTGATATGGCATATTTAGGAAAAAACCGAACACATCATTCATGGGGTGATTTTATTTATAAAAAGGTTTGATTCAAAAAGTGTGAAGAAACAGCGAACAGACTATACACGGAGACAAAATGGCGTAGCAGTTCCTTTAATGGGGGCGAACTTATACTCTGATTGGCTGCGTGAGGCTTAGGGCACGGGCCTTGTGAATGGTTAGCCATTGGCACAGCTGCCGACCGGCGAGTAGTTTACCAGGCGCTGATTGGCGAACGGCGTTCCAACATTTTTTTCCCGGNTAGTGAACCCCTGCATCGAGGCCGACAGGTGATAATTGTAGCGTAGATAAAGGAGTGGCCTAATTTGTATTCCATCACACGTTAATTAATATATATTGTGTATACAACATCATAAATAAATATCATTCACACAGCAGATCACGTATGCAGCTGTAACACTACAAGCGAACCTAACAAATCTGTCTCTACCGAGAAAAAAAATTCTACGTTATCTAGTGTTTGGAGCCACCCAAATCTCTTCTCTCCCACTCCGTCTGTGGCACCCCATGTGTCGGTCTGATATTAAAAATCTATTCGCGTCAATTTTACTTGTGCTTAATGACGTGACAGTGGAAGTAACAGAAAAACTTTATTTATTTCCAAGTATCCTATACCCCAAAAATTTCAGTTTTTGGGTTATCGAGAAATAAGCAGTAAGCCGACGTGTTAGTGATGATCTGGACCAATTCTCGAGTGAAGCGCTCTTTTGTGAAACAAAATTGAAGTTTGTTGTACTGCAGAAAAAAAAAATTTCCCCGCCTGCATCTTGTGTACGTTATTCCCCTCGCTCTCCCTGCGTGTGTGTGCGTGATGGAGTGTAAAGAGGAAACGCCGGCAACAAAAGCAGGCGCGGATGCAGCATGACTCATCACGGCGCCTTATCTGTGATATCATCGTCGGTGACATTAGAGGCGGACCAGGCCACGAGCTCTCCTAGACCGAAGGAGCCGCCACGATGAAACCTCGCGCCCGCAGATAAGTTGCTCACGTGGGTCCCCCCNCAAGCCGGCCGAGGGGGCTTTCCCCGGCCCCCCTCGCGGCATTGCCAACTATGACCACTTTCCGCCAGATTCGCTGGACTTTTTAACTCCTTCCCATAGGCTATTCACGGTAAAGTGCTCTTCCTCACTAAACATATACACTGATATGGTAAATTTGCGAATTATTTCTTAGAGCGTTGATTCCAAGAGGGCTTATTTTACCGTGGAAAGCCTATAACTAGTGTGTCCAAACATTTAATTAGAATATGTACATTTCGTAAAGTGGTAGATATTTTTTTTGTCATACTTTTACATCCAACTGGTAACCACGAATTGGTGGTATACCTTTGAAATACCTCAACCGGTTCTGCAAAAAGTTATCGCCATAACAACTCGCAGTAGGTACGTGCACTTAAAATCCTAGTTAACTTTCATTTCGAAATTCAGAAAATTTGTGAACATTGGGTGTGTTTACGTTGATAATAACTTAAACCTGGAAAATAACTGGGAAAAATCCTAGATGTGGGAAAATAATGGGCAATAACTAGAAGAATATTAGTCGTTTAACATGTGCCTTTATAAAAAAAATTAAACGTTGTTAAAGAGAAAGTAATTTAAAAATATGTCAAATTATTATATTAAGATGAATAAAAGTATGGGTTTTGTTGTTCGAAGGATGACTGTAGATTTTCATAATGTAGCGAATTCTAGTGGAGTTTCGCATGTGGCATAGCATAAATTCTCTAAGAGTTGGCAACACTGCGGCAACGCTTGCACGGAGTGTGGGGGTCACGCGGGCATGACGTCATCCCGTCGCGCTGCCGCGCGGATACGCGTCGAACCCACAACAAGCAAGGCGAGGGCCAGAAAAAAAACCGCCAAACTGCAAAAATAAAAAATATCTGCCGAAGAAAATTTGCAGGACAGACCCGTCACGGAGCAGATAAGTGTGATCCACTCACGTTTACTTCCAGCTTTTCTGAAGCGCTGCTAAAGTTCTACTTCCAAGACACTCCTCCACGTTCGTGTAAACAAAGCCTAACCAAGTCTAGAAAATTTCGCCACAGGAACAACGCACCACATTCGTCCACACTTAGTATAATAATATTCTACACAAGAACTATTTATTACTAGCCATTACCGACACGTATTTTCTCACTGCTTTGATTCGTATTGATTATAAATAAAACACCATAACTCATAAATAATATATAAGTAAAAATGCAATATAATAAAAAAATAAGAACATTTTATGTTAACGTAAGTATTAAACGCTTGTGATATGACATATTTAGGAAAAAACCGAAGACATCATTCATGGGGTGATTTTATTTATAAAAAGGTTTGATTCAAAAAGTGTGAAGAAACAGCGAACAGACTATACACGGAGACAAAATGGCGTAGCAGTTCCTTTAATGGGGGCGAACTTATACTCTGATTGGCTGCGTGAGGCTTAGGGCACGGGCCTTGTGAATGGTTAGCCATTGGCACAGCTGCCGACCGGCGAGTAGTTTACCAGGCGCTGATTGGCGAACGGCGTTCCAACATTTTTTTCCCGGCAAGTGACGCCATTTTGCTGGCGCGTGCGGCTCGAGTTTGCAGAATAAGCGGGCTGTTTTCACTTCCGTTCTGTTAAGTACTCTGTGATCGCGTAGTCGGTTTTCGAGGGCAGCAACTACCAAAAATTTCAGCACTAGCACCAGAAAGCTGTAAGTTGTTACAATATGAACGTGAAATAGTGAAAATTGAGCCAAAATCGAAGAAAACAAGTGCATTAAGCGCGAGCGAAATTCGACGATTCGCAGTTCGACTGTGTGGAGTCGCCAACCGAAAGTTCACTGACCAATGCTTNTTTTTTTCCCGGCAAGTGACGCCATTTTGCTGGCGCGTGCGGCTCGAGTTTGCAGAATAAGCGGGCTGTTTTCACCTCCGTACTGTTAAGTACTCTGTGATCGCGTAGTCGGTTTTCGAGGGCAGCAACTACCAAAAATTTCAGCACTAGCACCAGAAAGCTGTAAGTTGTTACAATATAAACGTGAAATAGTGAAAATTGAGCCAAAATCGAAGAAAACAAGTGCATTTGCGCAAATCTAAGCGCGAGCGAAATTCGACGATTCGCAGTTCGACTGTGTGGAGTCGCCAACCGAAAGTTCACTGACCAATGCTTNTAAGCGCGAGCGAAATTCGACGATTCGCAGTTCGACTGTGTGGAGTCGCCAACCGAAAGTTCACTGACCAATGCTTGCCCGGTAATTCCCAACAACTCCGTTAAGATACTTCCCCAGTTTGATGACCCACGTGTAGCTTATCTACCCAAAGCTGTGATGTATCTTGTTCGCACAACTCACTTTATTTAATAATCTAAATTGGCTATTACTGAAATGAAATAATTTTATTTTTATCAGGCGGCGTACATACACTGTAAACATTTTCTGGTAAACTTCCTAAACTGTAATGGAATTTTCAACCTATACAGCGTATAGAAACAGTTCTATGTGCCAGACTGAAAACATGGGCATGTTTAGCATCGCTACTATACAAAGTTGGGAACTTCCCCACGCGTTTGACTCTTTCCTGAACAACTGTACGAACGTTACCATGCACGCATGGGAAAATAATTAACCATTCGCGCTTTGCCACTGTACGTATACACTGATATGGTAAATATAGAAACAACTTCTTAAAGTGTAGCTACGTCCAGCCGTAACCTATAAAAGAATATTCTGTTGTTGGTACGGAACCGTTCTGTAACCAGGCCTGAGGATAGCTGTAATAGACCATTCAGTTAGGTTATTAACAATCCTAGTTGTCGTTNAACCGTTCTGTAACCAGGCCTGAGGATAGCTGTAATAGACCATTCAGTTAGGTTATTAACAATCCTAGTTGTCGTTGGAGCAATCCAAATGTTGTTGAAGTTGTTGTGTAAGAAGTACTATCTGTTTTGTAGCAGGAACGTAGTGCCCTGCTGTAGCAATCATATGTACAGTAGCAAATACTATCACTGCCAGGAATACAACAAACAGATCTATGCTAACGATATTTAGATGGTACTTACATCCCATCGGCTGGCTGTGCCTATTTTAACGGTCTTTGGTTCCTAGAACCATATTTTTTTTCTCAGTGCGTCTGAGTAAATATAATATGTTGTATCTAGGAAGAAGAGTTTTTTTTTCACAGGAAATGTAAAAATAATTTATCTTGTGTAGCTATATTTTACTTGTGTTCTATCTTGTGTAGCTNAACCGTTCTGTAACCAGGCCTGAGGATAGCTGTAATAGACCATTCAGTTAGGTTATTAACAATCCTAGTTGTCGTGGGAGCAATCCAAATGTTGTTGAAGTAGTTGTGTAAGAAGTACTATCTGTTTTGTAGCAGGAACGTAGTGCCCTGCTGTAGCAATCATATGTACAGTAGCAAATACTATCACTGCCAGGAATACAACAAACAGATCTATGCTAACGATATTTAGATGGTACTTACATCCCATCGGCTGGTTGTGCCTATTTTAACGGTCTTTGGTTCCTAGAACCATATTTTTTTTCTCAGTGCGTCTGAGTAAATATAATATGTTGTATCTAGGAAGAAGAGTTTTTTTTTTCACAGGAAATGTAAAAATAATTTATCTTGTGTAGCTATATTTTACTTGTGTTCTATCTTGTGTAGCTNTTTTTTTTTCACAGGAAATGTAAAAATAATTTATCTTGTGTAGCTATATTTTACTTGTGTTCTATCTTGTGTAGCTACATTTTACTTTTGTTCTATCAGATAAACAAAAAAAAATTGTTATCGAAGATGACTAACCACCTCACGTTTAGAGCTTGTATTTTTAACAGGAAGGAGAAGGCAGTTTTTGTAACAGGAAGGACGAAAATACGAAGTGGTATCTGCAGTTCAGTTATTTGACTTCCGCAGGGAGTAATAATATGCCATGTTGCTAATATAATATACAAAATAACTGAGCCCCAACGAGTGCGCGATGAAATATTTGAATGCCATCGTATGCTGTGCGGTGTAAAATTTTCATTAGTAAGTTCCCTTAAAAAGTTACATTCACACTTCTAAGTTGCAGTAAGACATTAAAGTTAGTTTGGCGTAGGACAAGCGCACCCAAGTAAAAGCGGCAGCACAAACAAGCTCGATCAAGCGTAAATGCGTGCTGGCTTCCAAAGTCACAAACCCGTAGACCCGAATCAAAGAATATACCAAACGGTGAAACATTAAGTCAGTCAAGAAGTTTTCAGAGACTGGCGAATCAGCTGAATTAACTTGGAGCCAGTGTATTTGAGGTAGCATTCATCGCCATGTCTTGGAGTAACGACGTAAGAAGTGATTTTTATGCACATTGAAAGTGCTGTCATTATCAACCCCTAAACTTACGCAGTAATTTCTTGTCTCAGGTGTAGCAAAAGAGGAGATTTTGTTCTGGTAATTACACTCTGAGAAACTATTCGTAAATTTACTATATGAGAGTATACGCAGAGTGAGAAAGCGCGAATGGTAAAGTTATTTCCCATGCATTCATGTTTACGTGCCTACATTTTCTCAGGTAACAGTCAGATGCGTAGGAAACTTCCCAACTTTTTACAGTTGCGACGCTAAATATCCCATATTTGTAGCCAGATGTGTGGTAATATTTCCATACGATATGTGGGTTAAAAACTTCCAATTCAGTTAAGGAAGTTTACCAGAAATTTTTTTTTTTTTGTGTTTGCTTCCTGTGTAGAACCTCCGGAAAGAGTTTTTGTTGGTCCATGGCACAAGCGTAACATAATTGTTATAAATTCATGTTGCGGTANGGTAATATTTCCATACGATATGTGGGTTAAAAACTTCCAATTCAGTTAAGGAAGTTTACCAGAAATTTTTTTTTTGTGTGTTTGCTTCCTGCGTAGAACCTCCGGAAAGAGTTTTTGTTGGTCCATGGCACAAGCGTAACATAATTGTTATAAATTCATGTTGCGGTAGCAGCAGTCAAAACATTACCCGAATGAAAGCACCTTCGCATTTGTGTTAGCTTCTGACCGTGCACAGCGCCATAATTGTACCAATTCTACAACATGTACGCGAACGAGTATACAAGGGATAATATGTCGAAGGGCTAACGTAGTACATTAAACTTATAATTAGTAAAAAAATCTAAGAGGTGTATTATGATCGAGACTTCCGCCAAAAAAAATTGTCACCACTTTCTACGCTGCGTAAACACGTTAATAGCATTTTCGCTGTTAACTTCGTTTAGTAATGTTAACATTGACAAGCGGACAGCGAGTGTTTCGCCACGTAGGGCTACAAAACTTCCATGCTTCCAAAATAAATATGTCATCTGCATACTCAAAATGCTGTGCGAAATTTAGAAGCTTGTATAAGTTACGCAGGCCTACGGAACAAGGTTCATACTTTAATTAGGGCCTAAAGTGATTTCAATTCCTAAGATTATCACCGATCACGAGTAGTCTATTTGACATACAAAACGCTCTGAAGCTAGTTTAACTTCAGCCGAGTTTCAATAACGGCGCAGAGCGCATTTGTAAATCAGTAAAATTCTGCCACCATAATACGCGTAGTCAGAAAGTTGCCACTGATTTTCTGTGAAGCAATGTGAAGGATTTAGTTCCCAAATTCACAAATTGTCAGCGTAGAAATTATTTTCCACTGCAAATTGTTTACGACCACCAAATTATAAATGGTTTTTCACATGTTTGGTTTTGTTTTCGCTTGTGTCCGGTTTACAGTGTAGGGACGCCCCTTCCACAAAACACCAGTCCTCTATATTCGCTTAGGGAAGATATTATTTTGCACATAAAACGTCACCCGTAAGACTTAGGAGACCAGAACTTACTCATTAATACAAGAAAATTACTCAAACTGGACTGGCATATTCCGCTAGGTCAGTTTACGCAACGAATCATAACAATAAAACGACAAGTAACAAAAAATTCCGCAGAAATATTAAGTAACCGATACGAAAAATCGTTCAATAAATAACATTTCTTTTCTAATTTGCTTTACTCGCTTAGGCTAATATGTTGCGAGATTCTGTGTTCGAATTAACGACAAATGTAAAATATTACTTTGAAGGATTTTTTATGTTGAATGCTTTGACAAGAATACGAAAACAAATTGTTGCGTAAAGAATTACGAAATTCTAACGCGTACGTTATATATACGTAATGGAGAATACGAAAGCTACGACAAAATCGCGCGTTAAAACAACGTGAATTTTACTGTAAGCAATTCAGTAAATCCAGTGATCTCTTCTCAAGCGAAACAAGAGAGTTGACAAAAAAAACAGTCAAAGCTACAATAATGAAACCGTTTAACTTAGTACGAGGTACAGCCCCACAGGTTACTGGAAAGTGTTAAATACAATCATCGCTAAGTTTTTATGCACATCTGGGGTATCGTTTTATTCAGATGATGTCTGACTTTTGAATTAAATTAATATTTTATTTTTTAAAAAACTTGTTGGTTTTACACCAAAGACAATTGCACACAAACCCAATGGGAAAATACACTTTAAATTACAGTGGAGTCTCCATTATCCGTCAGTCTCGGGACCGTCACCGTGACGGTTGAGAGAATAGACGGATAATAGAAATCCCCCCCCCCCTTTTTTTCATAAAGACACGACAGATACTAGCGATAATAATGTAAACGATAATCAGAAATATATNCTATATTTTTAACAGGTAGAAATCAACAGAAGTATGTACAGCACGGTATGTATTTGATATTAAATATTGTAGACTTATGTCTATTATGTTGATAAAATAACAAAATTGAATACAGTACTAGTATGTACATGTTCAGTAGTATAATCCTACTTTAAAAAGTCTGTAATTTTCCTTTGTTGTAATACTTCACGGGCTTTGTAAAAAAAATTAAGTCCTTGATTTATTTTCGTTTGTTCCAACTTCGCATATTTTAAAATTCGTGCATGTGATATTCCGTGAAACACCGAAAATTTTGTCGAACGCTGTTTTTCTGTCTCTATGCTGTATCGTCTGTTTTTGTACGAGTACAAGGAATTCTTTTGAAATTAGTGGCCAAAGACATTTTTGTAACACTACAAATGAATTATGTAATAAATTTCACAAAACCATTAATATGTAGAACAAATGTTCAATTTTAACAAGCAAGTGTCGTATACTTCAAGTTTATTGCAAACATTGAGCTATATAAACAATAGTATGTTTTATAAAATAATGTGTTATAAATATACAATATTTCGACTGTAGGGTTACAAAAAAAAATCTGTGGCAAACTAGTGTCCAGGACTTTGTTCGTAAAAACAGAAATTTTTTACTGTGGTGTGGCATTCCCCAAGATTTTTTAATTAACCGCGAAACGTTGGGAAAAAAAATTCTTACATCAAAACTACGCAAGAGTATAGCATAAATAAAAAACACCCATTCCATGGCTTGCATAGAAGAAATTATATGTAACCAAAATAAGGAGATTAAATTTAGTACATGATGCAATACTCTCACGCAGTTCCGAACGGGAAATGGGCCTATCACGACCACAAACATTTTCCCAACTGTCTATATCGATATATTACAAATTAAGTAAGCCTGTAGTTCAATTTTATCCAAATCAAAGGCGGATAATATTTCGGTTCCGCAAACCACAAAACGTCAAAAAAATTGAATAAAACATTTTCCACGACAAAGCTTCAGATGTTAAGACCAAAATAAGCGGGAACTAAAAAATCTTAATATGACACTTATTGGCTCTCAAGTTTTCATCATTTAAGTTTTTGTGCATGCGGCAAGACAACGTTTATACGTTTATCTTTGACGCGGTTCATTTTTACAGTCCACGAGGGAGTAACAAAAAACTGAACTTTTTAACACTTATTTCTTTTCGAATTGGGATGAAGCACACAACCCTCACAAATCAGTTACTAGTATTAAAATTTGACATCGCACGTAGCTAAATGTAATCTCCCCCTGGGTTGTCACAAATAGCTTTTCTAGCAGAACCCGATGATTTGTCAAGCAACCTGTCAGAAAGAATTTGAACCATTTGTGAAAATATTTTCATAAATTAAATAACAGTACGACTATTGGTATGAAAACATCTAGACGTCATTCTTTACTCATCGACGAACTCCATAGATTTGATAGTTATTTATTTTTTCTGCTGTTTATGAAGTTACATTAATAAAAATCTTTGTCATTAAGTGTTAGACTGTGTATAAATAAAGGAATAAACTATTTTTTTTTTTATAAATAGATGAAAACGAACTCAACACCGTATTCTTAACTTTCCTATTAGGTCTAAATTAGCAAAATGACAAAATGTAATATTATGTGATAACTTGACACTTAACAGTAGGAAGTAATTTCCTTATTTAATCGTTTATAGTTTGTTACATTCAATTGTAATTACAAAGTCTTAGTTATGCAATTCTGCCTTTTGTATGCTAATAAATTTGTCTTCGTAATTAGGCCTTCTTGTAGGTCATGTAATTGATTATGACTACTTCAACCTAGGCTGCAATGTACAGTTTGTGACTAACCATATTGGGCAAAAGCCAAATACACCTACCAGATGAATTCAATGTATTTCCCAAGGATTCCTCATGAGACAATTTCTTTACAACTATCGTAATTTGTGAAAGTGAATGTCAGATCCACGCACAGTTCACGTTTCAAATCGTGTGATGGGTTTTCATTTAAAAAATGAATAAATTCTTATTTTAATCTAAAGATAAAGCATTTCTGTGTACTCCCCTCAGTTAATTCACTGCAGTTCAACCCACTTCATCCCTTTTGACAAATGTAGCAATGTTAAACACGAAACATTAATTGTAGTCTGCGTATCCACACAAGCTTTAAAAGGCGTAGCGTTTTCCTATACACCTAGTAAATTTATCTTAACTCACAAGTGTCAAAACGAATCAAATTTGCCATAAAAGTACTTTAATCCGACATGGAAATTTTGGCATATTGGCAATTCTTCAGAATGCAAAAAAATTACGAGTAACTAGGTACATTTGGACGCAATGTGAAGTGAAGGTGTGTGTGTGTAAATAAATAAATAAATTATATATATATATATATATATATAACATCCTCTTGAGGGAAGAAAATTCTGAAAAACTAATTCGTATGAAACAAGATTCGAATTATCTCATGGTTCCCGCCTGGCACAAGAAGTTGTAAGATTTTTTTTAAGAAGAAAAAACGTCATACGTTCTCGAACGATTTTTCTAAGAAAAGAACACACTTAAGAATACTCTCTAGTCTCTACTCATTAATATATCGTACAATTTTCAAGAATATCATAGCACCGGATTGTCGGGAAAGCATTTCCGGACTGTTGCAGCAAATGCACCTGAAAAAGAATAAGTTGACGTAATACGTCGTCCGTCACAGGCTAGATGACTGCATCGAACTACGTTAAGGGCGGGTTTACGATTGACTTAACAGAATCAGTACGCCGTGTGGTTAGCATATGAATCAATGTGTTCAAGGGTATTGGTTTATGACTGCCGCGTGCGTTCTTGACTTGAGATATTGTTATATTTTACGTCTTAAGTACAAGTCGAGACGAATTAGCCAATCAAAACACAGTGACGTCTGTTGTTGGCGGGAAATTGTATTTACATCTGGGATTTAGGTTATGTCGTATCGCGAAATCGTATGCCACGAATTATTTTAATCGAGAGGATACGTATTACTTAAAGAACTGTTCAAGGTCGTGTTTTATTCCTTGAAAGAGGTTACTGAATTCGCTTTATTTAACCTTCTACAGATTTATTGACGTCAATGCCCAATGTTGGCGTCGGCATACCCTACTAAAGATACGAGTTTTTCAAAACGATTACACAAGCAGTAACCACAAATAATTAAGTATACGTATGTCAATAATCTTCACTCTAGCCCACCTTCAGGTTACGTCGGCTGCTTTGGTATCCGATGATTCTGATTAGCTGGACTTAACAGTTGCTAGATCAATCATAAACTGCAAAACTTATTTCCCGTGTACTTAACGAGCCAAGTACAGGTCTTAATTCTTCAGTATTTAATTGTAAACCCACCTTAAGGACTTTCTTCTACCGTCTTTTGAAGGTCCCACTTTGTATAGACGTAGCACAACAAAAAAAAAAAAACTACAGGTGAATTCAGTGACAGGTGCTGTAGAGACGATAGTAAGCCTATAATTGACCTGTATGCCAATGACGAAATTTTCTCTCTTTTGTTTACGTAACTCATACATATAAAATAGCAAAATGTTGTCACTCGAACTACAAGTGATCTCGAATTGAATATAAGCATATTAGGTAAGCGTTCCTGTACATTTATCTCAGCACTTAACAGAGGTTGGGATAAGTGAAAAGGAACAACAAATTTTTACGCGTTCCTAAGTCTAACTGTGCTTTCATNAAAGAAATTTACTTGAATATAAGCATACTAGGTAAGCGTTCCTGTACATTTATCTTAGCACTTAACAGAGGTTGGGATAAGTGAAAAGGAACAACAAATTTTTACGCGTTCCTAAGTCTAACTGTGCTTTCATTTTCTTATCGCAAGCATAAGCCTATTTCTCCCACCTGCCCGAAGATTCACAGTATTCGATGTGAAATATTCTCGCATGTAATAAAAACATCCTGTTATATGCCAGACTTTAACAGCCTTTCTCTTTTGGAGAAAAAGTAAATATTAAAAAAAAGTGAAATTCGAAGACGTAACAACGTTAAGGCAGCGTATTTGTTGTTGACATATTCCACGAATGCAACCCAAGAAACGCAGGCCTACTATAAAGAAATTTATGCTAAATAAATACGGAATAAAAAGTATAAAGTATAGTTTCGCCTAGTGTGGTGGGGAAACTACGTTTAGAACACGTTTTATTTAAAATAGACCTAAACAAGAACATTTTACAACCATTAATAAAATCGATAGTTTCATTCGAAATTTTTATAGTAACTTTGTACACTTATGGAAGCGGCGAATGTAAATTTTGGCAGGTACTGTTATTATACACCTTGTCTACGTCACGTACTGACGTACTTGGCTAAGATCCTTCGCAACTGTTTGTCGAGCCCGCCGCTTCAAATGTTTCCGCTTCCCGTCGCTAGATGGTGCGGGCGCCTCCAGACCGCTAGCGCCCTTCGCGGCACAAGTCGGCNAATGTTTCCGCTTCCCGTCGCTAGATGGTGCGGGCGCCTCCAGACCGCTAGCGCCCTTCGCGGCACAAGTCGGCACTACGTGCTTTGCGACGAAAGCCGTGACAACAGAATACGTAAATCAATCTGTTTTACTGTGCCGCGACCTCTCGTTCGATTGTAAATTAATTAGCTTTGACAGCGCTAAGTCGAATGCTCACGTGGCAACGAACACGCACTACACATAGGATAATTAGCACGAAAAAACCCACTTGGAAATTTTCACGTGACAAAATAACACCAAGGGAAATGTCTTTTGAAAGGTTATCAGAAAAAAATTATCAACTAAAACACGTTAACTGATTACGCAATTTACTTGCCTCATTTGTACGCATTCCCCCCCTCCCCTCAATAAAGTATTTTATCGAGAAACACGCTCTTATGCGCTAAACTTCTAACGAAAAATTTTAATTTGAGGAAGATGTGTTATAATTTGTGGCATTAGTGAAACGGCGACTACTGCATGTTCGGGGTGTAGGCATACATGCAGTTTAAAAACCAATAACTATCCTAATCAAGGCCAGAGTCACTATGTAAAATAAGGTGCAGGTACGTCCAAACATGACGTAAATAATCTTGGCGGTAATTTCTAGTAATTAACTTGAAGTAACTCGGTTTGCCACGGAAGGAATAAAGAGGAAATTATTCGTTCTCTGTCCTTCGATCGCCACCATCCTCCCCGCCTCTTTAGAGGGAGGTGGACCATCCACGGCAGGTAGGGGGGAAGNCTGATTTTTTTCATGTGACATTTCTACACATAACAAAACGCCGGATGCACAACGATGTATACGTATTCCGGGGTTAAGTTTCCGTGTTTTATGAAATTATGCCGATATTGTTTATATCGTACAGAGATTCGGAAAACCCGTAACTCGGGATACCCGAATTTCGCGAAAATAAATTCATAACTAGCTGCATTTCAAAACACTTTAGCACAGCTCTTTTTCCGTTATTGTGTGATTTTGATTGTTCCCTGTCGTACATATATGTCCCCAAATCACACACATTCGCCATCAGAGTAGGCTTATTATGATTGGCCAAAATTTCTTCTCACAGTGACACACAGCCAATAAACAAAGGAACGCTGCAGATGTACTTGTGCGATATTGAAATCTAAAATGCACAGAAATCTTTTCGCGAAAATCGAGTGTCCCTATTCTTAACCACTGTCACTGGTTATATTTAATAGTAGTTTTGAGAAGACAATAACATCGCTTTTTGGAAACGTCTCTCTCCGTCTCGACGCTCTTTCTCTCAACCGTTTCTTCGGTTTTGTTGCCTCTAAAAAAGTCTCTCCACCGTGTTGATGGCCGCCAACCGTGACAAAGCAGTCGTCCATCTGTTCTCTATACGTACACACTCACACACACACGCGATAAAAAAAAGCAACATGGCGGCAACACGAGCCACAGGCAAGTAACACAATTGGCTGTCTCCACGCACATCAGGCCGCCTGAAATAAAACCCATGACCCTCTTCCTGCCCTTTCCGACGGACTCCCCTCTGACCCTGCTTCACGAACGATGGCATGGCCCGGCGACAAAAAATACATATATCCCCCTCCCCCAACCATCCTCTTCACCGAGGAGACAATAAAATGGCGATTAACCTTTCGTGGAAGGCAGTGGTCCTCAAACAAGCCCCCCCCCTCCCCCTGGTTTTTGTCACGTCTGGTCCTCTTAGTTGTGAGACGGTAGAAGTAGGCATATAGCTACCAAGGGGTTTCGAGGGGGATGGAGGTTCAAACATAACAACATACCTGATCGTAATCTAATGTTTTTACAAAATTAATTATCGGTCAAGCTACCCTTTCGCCACACAACCTGTACTTCACACAATTTGGTCGAGTTCATTGGAAAAACGCCACAGTATCTTTATATGCATACAATAAGCACTTTTTTTTACTATAAGGAAGAAATTTACTTGGAAACAAAGTGCNTACTTTTTTTTTTTTTACTATAAGGAAGAAATTTACTTGGAAACAAAATGCAATGGAGATAAAAGATAACTTTGTACAGTCTTGATACGTTCCTTTTTTTTAAATAGCTTCGCGATGGCTAGAAATCACTCGGTGCATGATTCTCACTAACACTTCGTTTACCATTTTTAACAGCGCGGGTGGATGTTGATTGGCACGTCGACGAAGACAGCATCCACGCAAATGAACTCTCGTTTAGCAGGTCGCGAGGGGGGAAAAGTTTAGTTCTAGGTACGGCAGCGTTGCGTGCGTTCTGTCGGCGACGAGGAAGGTCAGGCCATCGCTGATAAGAGTCGACGACGCGAGAGGAGAGAGCTTTCTGTGGTTTCGTGGCCGCGTGGGTGACGTCATCACCGCACGGGCAAACTAATAAGGAGAAGAAACGACGGCATTCTTTCTGTTTGAACTCGCCCTTACGGCCTGACCCCCCTCCTCCTCAGGGGTTGAGAGGGTAGTTAACCCCTCGTTATGCCCCCCTCCTCCTCCACGAATTGGGAGCCAGCACATGTGAACACGTGTTTGTGTGTGTGTGTGTGCGTATAGCGAGGGAACTGTCCCGATCTCGTCACCTCATTAACACATGCCCTCTCACAATTAACGACGGGGGCAGAAGGAGAAGTAAAAAAAAAACAAAAAGGCTAGGAATACGTCTGTGTCCTGAGAGAATTGCTGGCCCGTGTATAACAGCAACATACGACTGTTGCGCCTCTAATAGCCTCCGCAATGATGTCTTGCTCTCCTCACTTAGCCGAGAAGATGCCGCGAATTACTTCGGAAATGACCACGTTTCTGACCATTCTTACCAACACAATTATTACAAGAATAATTTTCTCAGCACTATTATGATTTCACAACATTAATTCTGTATATTATTTTCTTGTTTGGTAACAAGTAACGAATTCAACGCAATGTTAATTAAATGTCAAAAAAAAAAAATTCCGCAAACTACCAACAATACCATATTTTAGGTAACTCACTTATTGACCCACATTCAAATTGGACAAAAGATAACCCTAGCACACACACAAAAAAAAATTCAACACCAACTGACGAACACTTCACCACAAAGATATAGGCCTAAAATAAAGACTAACACTTTCACACGAACTCTTAAATGTACCGTGACGCAAACGTAATTAATGCACGTAGACGTGAGCTACACTGCGTGTAAACAGAAGGAAGTCTGATAAGACGTGACCGCATGGCAAGGCCGATATAAAAGCAACAATGTACGCAATTAATTTTATCAGCGACGAGTTATGTTGAAGAGTTTTTTTTTTATCTACACGAATGTTTGCGCACGATGATAACGCACGACTGTCCTCACGCACGAGGGCAAGTGTCAAATAAACAAAAGCCACGCGCGGGCACAGATTAAAAAAAATATATATGTAATTTGAGACGGTCCTGAGTGAAGTAAGAAAAAAAATTATAAAAGCAGCGTCGTTGCCAACTTACTCTGGTAGGTCTGGAAAACGTTGGCGAGGCTCCACAGGCGGTACGAGTAACTGTCGTAGCACCCAAACATGCTACCACTCGGAGCAACCATGGCCTACTGACTGGCCGGCGGTCGCGACGCGCTTGGCGCTGCACTGCCAGGCGTGCGCGCTTACCCCCTCAGAGACCGTCGCGCTCGCGGGCGGAGGAGAAGGGATGCGCGCGCACCTCGCCGACCCGAGTGCCAGCGGAAACGCCCGAGCCACCTCCGCTCCGCTCGGTAGTTCCTCGCCGGCCTACTGGCTCCGGAAGGAGGGGTCACGGAAGCGGCAGAGGGGGGCAAAAACACAAACGCACTTTCGCACAACGATCACTCCCTCTCTACCCCCCCTCACTTTTTTTCCCAAACCAACCCGTATCACACCTTTTACAAACTCCATCCATCGCCGGGATAAAGTAAATAAACAGTTACTTTGAAATAATTTGTCAATTTTTTTTCCTCTCTCCCCGGCCGCTCAGGCGGATCATAAACACGCAAAAGTGTAAACTGCGCGGACTGTGTGTGTATGTGTCCCCTACCCGGTCCACGATAAACAGAGGAAAACTGCGTTGCCTCGGCGTGCAAGCGATAAAAAAAAAAGCGTGTCACGTGATGGCTCGACACTGCTGGCGCCTGCTTTATCGCAAACATTCGTTCGTCGCCGCGAGCGAAGTGTACTGGCTCGTTGCGCACCGTTTGAAATATTGGTGAATGCGTGACTTTGGATCATGCACTTTTTTTTTGTGTAGGAAATTCGCCGCAGCGGGTCAAACTGTGCAAGTATATGTACATATATATTTTTATGTACATATATGATTTGTATACATATATAGGCATGCCTATACATATAGGCACATAGACCTACGTCATATAGAAAATATAAAAATTATTAATCATCCAAGTAAAACGGAAAAAAATACACAGCCATGATAACCGTACTTTTTTTTTCCTATATTTTAGAATTCTTTGTAAATTAGTTGCCAAAAAATGTTTAATACTGCAAGTAAAATACTGTGTGTTAATAACATCGAGATATGATCTGTAATAGTCAATTCACGGTTACTTCCAATTTTTCTGGAGCCCTGCTGAAGTTCTACTTCCAGGATATTCATCCGCCTCACGCAAACAAAGCCTAACTAAGTCTACAAAATTACACCAAATGGACAGAGCATTGAATTCGTGCGCACTCAGTGTAATAATATTTTGCATAAGGACTATTTCGTACTAAGCATTAACACACCTGTTTTCTCTCTGATTTAATTCATATTAATTACAAATGAAATATAATTTATAGTTAAAATACAAGTAAAAGTGTAATTTAACCAAGAATATGATACTTTTATGTTAATAGAAGTTTAAAACGCTTGTGATTTAGAAAATAATCAAACACGTCATACTTGGGGTGATTTTTCAAAGGTTCGATTGAAAACGTGTGAAGAAACCACGAATAGACTACATAGGTAATTATACTTATGCTATATGATACCTAATAAATTAATTGTATGTCTCGATGCTTTTAATGAACGTAAAGTCTGCAGTATTTTCTTGTTAAAACACACAGTGGCTTTATAAACTAGCCTATGTTCACTTCGGAAAATGTAGCCTAGCGAAATTTGCTAACACACTTGTGGTGTTACAAAAAATTATCTCGGCAACTACATTCCAAAAATAAAATTAATACACATTATTTTTACATGCGCATAGCATATTACAGTAAACCGACAGCAGTGTTAACACATGAAAGCAGTACGCTAAAACATGCCTGATTGCTCATTATTCTTCAGTGGGCATTAGTAATTCTTTTTGCATTCATCTCATATATAATTAGGGTGGAACAAAGCAAAACAAGGCTTTTGGTAAGAAGGCTTTTTCCATAATGACACATATTCTTTGTTTAACTACGGCATTTGGTATTTGACATGGATATCGATTAAAAGTTAATACCTCTTTGCTATGCCAATGCATACCAGTTCGTGATGGCACGTTGGGAGTTCTTCAGCTGTTATAAATCTTAGGCTATAATTTGAACAATTCGCAAGAAACCATGGAAATTACAAGCNAGGCTTTTGGTAAGAAGGCTTTTTCCATAATGACACATATTCTTTGTTTAACTACGGCATTTGGTATTTGACATGAATATCGATTAAAAGTTAATACCTTTTTGCTGTGTCAATGCGTACCAGTTCGTGACGCCAGGTTGGGAGTTCTTCAGCTGTTATAAATCTTAGGCTATAATTTGAACAATTCGCAAGAAACCATGGAAATTACAAGCNGTTGGGAGTTCTTCAGCTGTTATAAATCTTAGGCTATAATTTGAACAATTCGCAAGAAACCATGGAAATTACAAGCGACTATCAAATGCGTGATGCACAAAAAAACAAGTAGACAAACTTTTAGGAAATAAAGTGCGTTTGTTGCTAATAAAATAATTGGTTTATTTTGTCACCAAGTTATATTTTTTATTCTGTTTATAGTGTTAACACTATTAGCCTATGACTCACGGTATTGTTGTTCAAAAAACAAGTTTGCTGGAAACTACGTCATGCAAATAACAAACAAGCAAACTCATATTTGCATATGCAGGGATTCATCTAGAATAGAATTCGGTGAAAATCAGTCACTTTACGACGGTGGCGCCGCCACGCGCATAGTTTTTGGATTCGCTTCTCTGTAATGCCCACGGCAACCAAACTGATAAGTAGAACGCACTTTTCAAATGTTTGAATTTTCCAAATAGGCTATAGGGCTATGTAGATGATGTCAGAACAACCAAAATAGGTGTTTGATTCAACGAATTATTTGCAAATGTTTTATCATTCAAGTTGCGAACAAGAACAGATTATTCGAGCGGACAAAATATTGCTCAGCGGGAACATGTACGTGTATCTTCAAGTAAATTCACTTGGTGCCTGCGTCTACGTAGGCTATGACATTCGGTTGATCCTTACATATGGGCCCAGAAATGTGGTTGGTACAACTGTTCCATGGTAGCCAATCATCGAAAGTCATTCTCAATCAAAATAATTCCGCTGACTCGGTGACGCAAAACTTGCCGACACGATGTTACGTGTACCACCGACACACGCAAACGAAACCGGCAAAATATTTGAATTTTTTGTACATATTATTTAATTTGATAAAATGTGTTTCCTTTCAAATAAGACGTATATATCTATTTGAAAAATAGCTACATTTTGTTCCATTCCATTATTTTCAAAGCCAACAAACATATTTTGCTAAATCACACGCTTGTTCGGTTGAATTCAAGGGAAAAAAAATTGTTATTGTAAACGAACGTAAGTTAGCTCTCTCAGTGCTCAGGGCGTATAAACCAGAACACCCTTTGAAACCAAACGCTTTTTATGAATAATTCTTTCATCGGTTTTGTGGTTGTGTCGTGGTATCAAGATCGATTAACAGTGGACTGTTGGAAATATAACTACAGCATCGATTCAGCAGCGCCACTCTTATTAGTTATAATTTTTCAAAGGCAATACTCGATATTAGGAAAATAATTAATTCGCCGTTACACCAACAACCTATTAGAGATTTGAAGTATCGACGTCATCGCATAGTATATACTAAGTTAGTCTTCATACCACACTAGAGATTAAGAAGCCAGATATTTTTTGCTATTATGTACTTGTATTTCAGATTAATTTTTGAAAATGTGACTTTGTCAGGCCATAATACATCATTTAATTATATTTCAGGGATAATTGTCGTTCTTGCACTACTATCACTTTTGTAGTCATTCTCAGAAGGTAATCAATAATTAATTCCCATTTATTCCACATGGTAAGTAAATAAAAGTACTCCATAGTTATTACAGTTACATAATCATCTGAGTAATATAGCACTATGCCTTGTCGAAGAAGAAATTTGAATAATTAACGTTGAATGCATTTCATAGCTCAAAAACTGGTAACACCACAATAATTTCTATCTGGTATTTATAAATTAGAATAACCCAAATTGCCTCGGAGGTGTTTCTTTCATATTTTCAGCTATGAAAATACTTGACGCATTATTTCAAACGCCATTCTCGTTCACCCACGTAAAAAATGATTTAGTTATTAACTGAACACCTTTGAAATTAGACGTTTAAAAATATCACTAACCCTATCTCCATATTAAATAAATAAATATATATATCATTAACTTGCACGCGCCCAGTAAAGTTGGTAACGACAAAGGGAAAGTAATTCCATGTCTTAACTTTGAATTGAAAGTAAACATGTGAATACTGGATTTATTTATTTTCCTTCGTGATTTTTTTTTAAAGCTTGCAAGTGTCAGAATGAACAAATTTGTAAAATATTTACTTTTGTAATATACATAATAACAATTTCACTCGGCCGACGCATGAATACAGTAAAGAGATTAGTTCCGCGACAATGTTAATTTCACATATATGGTGGAAGAATATACAATGTGCATACAAGTAGATCTTAAGCAAGGGATTTCAACAGCGCTCACTTTACACACTGTTAAAGATTTCTGTATGTTTACAGAAAATTCTTACGGAAATTTACAGCACGGAAACGCAACACGTAATGTCGAATAACGGAGCTGACTCCGCAAAAACAAAATACGGAAAGTCTCAGCGTTCACTATAAGCTTCGTGTTTCGGGAACGAACAATGCCGAGTCTACGCGAAGTTCTCTTCGGCACTGCAACCAGAAAACTGTCGTTTCTGCGGCAGTTAGGTTATCCACGCCACCAGGACCTATCGTTTCAAACATTAAAGAGTGGCGTCAGGCGTCTGTAACATTTAGCAACACTTAAAATACACCAACTTAAATATAAACTTAAAAGGTTGCTTATGTGACAGTATTATAAGCACCGAAGTTATAACATAAACGATATCAATATGTAAAAACTGTAGGGGAGCGGCCACAGTCGTAGTCTTATGAGTCGTGTTCAAATCTTGCTCAAGTATAAAATGTTTTAACTTTTTGAACTATCTTTTTATACACAGTACAACACCCACACAGCGAAAATTAAAGATTCTTTTCATTATCTCTTTTTATTTTACACTGTAGGTACAGAAAACTAACTAAGAAATTAACGGAGAGGTTCCGTGTATTACGGAAAGTTTTGTAAAATTTACGGGAAGTCGGTTTTTGAAATTCAATGTGGGTGTAACTTTACGGGGAGTTTACGGACACCTCTGGATAAAATTTTACCAGCACTTATCCGCAAAATTAAGGTTTTTTTTTTTTAACAGTGTGGTGAACAACCTATAGGTAGGGACCACCGAATTTCGCAAAAATTTACACAAATGCTAGATTTCAATACACTACGGGCATACCAGCGGTTTCCTTTTTCTTATTGGTAGAGTTTCTTTGTGATAATAAATTTTCTTACTTGACTGACCAATCTGAATTAGGCAACTCCCATACTGCACGTCTGTGATTCGCGGGCATACACCTAAGGCGCGTAACTCCTAGATCGTCCAATCAAGAAAATAGATCTGAGCTTCACTGTTATGAAATACAACTGGTCGTGAAATCTTTTCACGAAATTCGAGCGACCCTACCTACAGGTAGAGGCCTGCAAAATTCGCGTTATATTTGGGGACACGCTAACCTTCAAACACACGTACCTTCGTAAAAAGGTTTGTCATTGGACCATACTTTATATGGCACTCCCTGAGTAACTCNAACCTTCAAACACACGTACCTTCGTAAAAAGGTTTGTCATTGGACCATACTTTATATGGCACTCCCTGAGTAACTATGCGCCAATAAAAGAACGCTCCACAATTATGTTGTCCAATCACGTGCAGTCCAGTCAGAAAGGGAGTGACTTCACATCTATGCAGCAGCCAATGGAGAAACGACGNAACCTTCAAACACACGTACCTTCGTAAAAAGGTTTGTCATTGGACCATACTTTATATGGCACTCCCTGAGTAACTCTGCGCCAATAAAAGAACGCTCCACAATTGTGTTGTCCAATCACGTGCAGTCCAGTCAGAAAGGGAGTGACTTCACATCTATGCAGCAGCCAATGGAGAAACGACGCCGGCTCGAGTATATAGAGCACTGTGAAGTTCAGTCTGACGAAAAATTACAACGCGAATTTTGCAGATTATTGGAAATTATTCCGCAGATAGCATTATGAAAGCACTGACACGGCAAAGTGATAAGAATGAAGGGCGTCCTCTTATTACACACAAATTTTTCTCCTCACATTTTCTGTAATTTTTATGCCGTCTTATTGAACAATACGTCTAGATTAACAGAAATGTTCCTCTTGTTCTCCGGAAAAGAAACACTAATAGTCACTAACAANTCCTCTTATTACACACAAATTTTTCTCCTCACATTTTCTGTAATTTTTATGCCGTCTTATTGAACAATACGTCTAGATTAACAGAAATGTTCCTCTTGTTCTCCGGAAAAGAAACACTAATAGTCACTAACAATTATACCTACAATGCCTGGTACGTTGGCACAAACGTTAACGGAAGATTTTTTTATTTATTGAAGATTTCGATAAAATAAAACACAATTCAGGTAACGGTGGTTTAGTTTCAAGTCATTTTCGAATTTGTTTTGCAAAAAATGCAACTTATAAACTCGACTTGGAAATTGAGCTAGCATTCACTATAGGACAGAGTAGCATGCGCGTAAAATCTTGCACGAAAAAACAGGCGGCCGTGCGAATTACTGTCGCGAATGACGTGTCTCCGTCGAAGCGGTGGTGGGGTTGCTCACAGCTGGCGCATGACACACGCAGGTGATAAACCGATCCTGACGTCACACGGGGCATTGTGAAGGCGGTTCATGTGCACACGGGGAGACGCTGCTCGTATCGCCACACACTCAGCGACGTTTGCACTCGGGTCGCCAAACACCTGCCAAGGCCTACGCGTGAACGATCGAAGTATGTAGTCAGCCGACACTGTCGAGCGAATTTGTCAACCGACCTTGACCATTTCTGTCGTAGNGTGAACGATCGAAGTATGTAGTCAGCCGACACTGTCGAGCGAATTTGTCAACCGACCTTGACCATTTCTGTCGTAGTGGTCGCCCACGTTGCACAAGAGGTGTATTTCATTACTATGTCCTACGCAATAGGGGGAACTCCCTCACTTATAGGGAGACATAATTCCTTGTTGACACCAAGTTCCACAGTCTCACAAACAGCAGCTGTCTTCTACGACAAACAAAAGCACTTTATATTGGCACCTACATTCCGAAAATTTTCTGTATTTGTACATGGAATTCTCTGGCAACTGGTTGCCNACTAACATTGAGTTCTAACTAGCAAGTGATGTAGACTTCAAGTTTATTATAAATATTGATTTACAAAAACAGAGTTAATATATTATCTAGAATAAAGTTATTATATCTGTGGAGTTACAAAAAATCATTGTCAACTAGTGTCCAAAGAACTGTTTGTAACAAGTACAAAAATATTTTACTGTGTACGTACGACCGTGACTGATATACCGAGTACAGTTCCAAACGAAATACTCTTCGTTGTCACGCGAATTTTACTGCGATGTTGTGACACTTGCTAGTGTTAATTTTAGTCTTTAAAAAAATGTTTTTTTTTTTTTTTGTCTTGACCCTTGACCTCCTAATGACGAACGCCTTCCGCCGTCGCTGCCTTTGTCGTTACCAACTTTACTGGGCGCATGCCAGTCACTGCACTGTGCAGGCGAGGGTAGTGACATTTCTCAAAGATTGATTTCAAAAGTGCTCAGTGAACCGTGCACAGCCTTTATACTCGCTGGCAGCACAGAGTAGATAAGTAGACAGAAGCTAAATGCACCCATTCACGGATTGGCTGCGCGAGGCTGTGTGATGGGGCTTTGTGCCTGATTGGTTACCGCGTGCTACAAAAGGTTCCCTATTGACTGGGCTGCCCGCTGAGAAAGTAGGTTACCGTGGCGCTGATTGGTGAAACGCGTGCCGACATGTTGCTGGTCAGTGACGTCATTTTCCTGTCTTGAGTTCGCAGACTAGGCGAGTGTTTCTCCTCCGTATTTTTATTTACCAGGTGCTGTCGGCACTTCTCTGTGCTATCTAGACCTGGGATAGTACAAATACTGCAGCCAAATCGGAGGCAATCAGTGAAAATGGCTTCACGTGAATTCAATCGCAGCTTGCTGCATTTTTACGCTGGCTAAATTTCAATGATTTAAAGTTCCCTTCGCGTCGTTATAAAATGTAGGATTACCTGTAAACAGGTTAGGTTTTATTAAACTTCGCAAAGTTTTTTAAATGTGCAACAACCACGCATTGCCGTATGAAATTTTGTAAACCGAAAACAAAAATTTCTTGTAAAAATAAAAATGCTGGTAATTTTACAAAAACATTTTGTTATGAACCTGTTGAATTTCNGGTAATTTTACAAAAACATTTTGTTATGAACCTGTTGAATTTCTGCTTGTTCAAAAACAGGATTTGTAGAACTACAGAAATTTTTTTTTTCAGTAATACTAACACTTGTGAAATTTATAATTATTAACTTGTCATGGCACTAAAACATTTTTGGCAACTAGTTTCAAAAAAAATAATTTTTTTTTTTGTAAAATTACAGGAATTTTTTTGTGTGCGGAGAATGAAGTGTTTTTACGTGGCGAAACAATTGCTGNTACCAGGTGCTGTCGGCACTTCTCTGTGCTATCTAGACCTGGGATAGTACAAATACTGCAGCCAAATCGGAGGCAGTCAGTGAAAATGGCTTCACGTGAATTCAGTTGCAGCTTGCTGAATTTTTACGCTGGCTAAATTTCAATGATTTAAAGTTCCCTTCGCGTCGTTATAAAATGTAGGATTACCTGTAAACAGGTTAGGTTTTATTAAACTTCGCAAAGNACCTGTAAACAGGTTAGGTTTTATTAAACTTCGCAAAGCTTTTTAAATGTGCAACAACCACACATTGCCGTATGAAATTTTGTAAACCGAAAACAAAAATTTCTTGTAAAAATAAAAATGCTATTAATTTTACAAAAACATTTTGTTATGAACCTGTTGAATTTCTGCTTGTTCAAAAACAGGATTTGTAGAACTACAGAATTTTTTTTTTCAGTAATACTAACACTTGTGAAATTTATAATTATTAACTTGTAATGGCACTAAAACATTTTTGGCAACTAGTTTCAAAAAAAATAATTTTTTTTTTGTAAAATTACAGGAATTTTTTTGTGTGCGGAGAATGAAGTGTTTTTACGTGGCGAAACAATTGCTGNTTTTTTTTTTGTAAAATTACAGGAATTTTTTTGTGTGCGGAGAATGAAGTGTTTTTACGTGGCGAAACAATTGCTGTTCGTTTGCCATTGTACTTTTCCACAACTTTAAATGCGCGAACTGTGGTCTACTTGCGAACGCATGATGTAGGCCTACTACATACATTGCGCGCGGAAGTACAATCCCATCCGACTCGAAAATTATATATGGATAATGTATTTTTATTTATTTTGTTAGCGTCGGCAAAAATACTTTTTATGTAATTTGTACAAAATTATTTAAAAGTCTGCATCTCAAACACGAGTAGAGACGATAAAAGAAAACCAGGCCTTACTTCGAATCTCCAGGCATGACAATGAATACTACACCGCGACACTGATTACGCGATCATTCTACTGATTGACCTATTATCTGAATTTCATTAAATAGTATTTCACTAATTGTCATCTCACATTCAGGGTTTACGGCGTGAGAAGACAGTCCTTTGCACGACTACGCTGTTAAAAACATTTCTGTAATTTTACGGAAAAGTGCTGGTAAAAAATTCTCCAGAACTCTCCGTTAATCTAAGGATGCAATTAGTACATGCATTTACGGAAGTTTCCGTAAATCATGATTTCACTGAACGTAGTCAGTGTAACGTACATTTCCGTAATATGATAAGACTATTTCCATTTTTACAAGCATTTCCGTTATGCAGCTATATAAAAATTTCCGTTAATTGAAAAGACATATCAGTCACTTTACGGATGTCTCCATTACATACAAGAATTTAATTTATTTTATTTGAAAATACACGTAGGTTACTTCACGGATGTTACCATCATCTACTTAAACATAAATTTCCGTTACTTGTACAAGGCATGTCAGTTATTTTACGGATGTTTCCGTCATGTATTTAAAAATCAATTTCCGTAATGTGAACACTTATGTTATTTTACGGATGTTTCAGTTGCACACATTTAAGGAAAGTCATTCTAAGTAATATTGCAACTATTCAACACAGAATTCAATATAACACTTTTTGACATCTGTAATTCAACCAGACATCCAACATTTTTTATGAACATTTTCGCTACCTCAAAGCAAGTGTCCGTCACTTGAACATAAAATGTTCTTCATTTATTTACGGTAGCTCTGCAAAACTTTGAGGAAAACATTTAACACCTGAGAAACATTTCCGTTTACTTTGCAACTATTTATACATTAAACTTCAACATGATGTTCGTCACAAGAATAATTTTGAATAATATCACACTATACTAACCGTGTCAGTGACGCTCTTAAAAATTAAAAAAAAAATGCTATGAATACCTTCCTGTACATGTAATGGCTCCAAATTACTTATAAATGCTGCAGTGTGTGCAGAACTGATTTTATAATAGGTTTTGAAAATTTTCCTATTAAATCAATTGTGTTGGCAATTAGGTCACTTTCACTAACAATTGATAGTTCATTTTTATACTCCCTGTAACTTTTTATTACTCGCAGTAAGTTGTTTTCATTCATTTACCATGTTTGTGTGAATAATTAGTACCCATAAAATGTCTCAAGCAATAATATGCTTTCCATCTCCAAATAAGTTTTTTTTTAGGTAGGGTTACCTACCACAGAATTGTTAACTTTACATTATCATTTATTATCATATAAGTGCATCATAACTCTATTTCGCATCAGTAAACAATGTTGGGTACAGTTTATCATATTTCACTTGAGAAAACTAACCTGATGGAAAACCAATATATTAAAAATATTTTAGAATGGGTATAAATGACTAGCTAAACTTTCATCAAATAGTAAGGAAACGCAGGCGCGGCGATAATTCTATAATGTTTGGATAAATTAGTTATTTGAGTAGTTTTTTTTCTTCAAATCTGTACATTGCAGCAGCCTTCAGTACGCCATTTCAAATGCTCATTATTTGGTACGAAATAAACAAATATTAGGCCGTGTCTCAATTGGACTAGAGAGCGCTCTCTCGTGCACTCGCTCTCGCGACCACGTCATTATGACGTCAGAGAGAACGCTCTCTGGCCGTCCCAATTCGTCGGAGAGAGTGCGAAAGAGCGAGAGCACAGAGATAGCACGAAGTTGTGTACTCGCAGGCGTTCTCTAGCACTCTCTGACCACGTGTCTATTTGTTTACATTATTTCCGTGTTTGAATAAGGTTTTAGCAGCTTTCTTAACCGAAACCTCGTCGCATTTTACCGGTAAGTGAATAATTTCAACTGTTTTAAACAACGAAATAACTTTACGTAACACGTATTTATAAAAATATAAATACGCATATCTGACAAAGTCTCGTTTTTTTTGTCACTTTGCTGCAACATAACGGTAATATGTAAAACAAAAATAATAGTACTTTATGCGCTAATAATTATTCTAGTAGTGTTATAATTATTTATGTATTATTTTGAACACATATATGTTATTCACAATAGCTATGATTACGAATTTAGCTTAACATGACTTCCCGTCTTTCGGCATCATCTGTCTGCATGACGTAGGAGAGAAACGAGAGAGTGGAGAGTGGTTCAGTGGTTGTCTCAATTCCACATAGCGAGAACGCGAGAGAGCGCGAAGCAGTGCTCTCGCAAGGTTGTGCGAAAAGAGTGCTCTCTCGAAAGAGAATTATTTAAATTGAGACACAGCCTCAATTTAGATATCTGGTTCACTTGTGACGTTTCAATTAATCAAACACACGTCTATGATTTTTATGATGTAAACAAGGGTGNTTAGATATCTGGTTCACTTGTGACGTTTCAATTAATCAAACACACGTCTATGATTTTTATGATGTAAACAAGGGTGTATTTCACTCGCTGAAACACAAATACCGGCCTGCTGTACACACAATTACATCGTAAAATGTAGGCTACAACGTTAATGATAAAGACTAAACTCCGGCACCTTATTCACAACAACAATTTCACTTACCTCAAAGCGTTACGTTCTTCGGTTTGTGAATATTGCATTACAGCATCTTGTAAGCTCTCCTTGGCCGTGAAAATAATATAGGCCTATATTACTTTACCACACACGTGACAGTAAAACAAAGTGCTTGCAGGTTATGTACACAGCAGTCGGATTTGCAGCGGAAGCAGGTTAGCCAACACTTGACAAAGAAATTGTTCTGCGCACAGATATTGAATAAACTCGCCATTTTTTCTATTCTCAACAATTACAAAAGGAATAATTTCTCTTTCGGCAATATATTAATGCAGTTTTAATGTAATGGTTAATAATACATTATATAACAAGAGCAAATAAGTTATTTGTTAGTATATTAGTTTGGAGCACTTTTACGGAACATTCCGTATTTTATATTTACTGATCCAATTTCCGTATATTTATTTACGGACCAGATTTACGTTATTTTACGGCAAAAATTTCTGTAATTTCACGGAAATTTTTAACAGTGTAGACCAACCAGAATTAAGTTGCTCCGCTAATGAACGTCAGTAATTCGCAGACATAATTCAAATAATGCAATCACGAAAGTGAATCTGAGGCAAAGTGTTTTGGAGTTGAATGTTTTTACGCGAAAAATACGTGCCCCTACTAATTAAGCGTAATTTTGGGCATATTTCCGTTGCCGTATTGTGATGCGCATGCACTTAAAACAACATGCTGCGGGTCACACGAATATGTGATTCAGGGTCTGCCAGGATGTTTCAATAGCTGCGTGATTTAACGCAAGAACAACACAAACACACGACAAACGTTTGAATTCTAACTCGTCGCAAATTGAGCTCGATAACTTCTCCCGCCTCTGACAAATCAATTAATGACCGGCTTAATTTACTCCCTTCCACGCCGGCATTGCAACATAGGCGGCCTTTATCACACAGCAACATTAGCCAGGGATCTCACCTATCGACCACTCAACTGGGCGAGGTGATTATGCAACGCGTACACATACTAAATCACAACAATCTTACTCAATCAAAAAAAACGTTGGCCTATTAAAAATTATTTTTTCACATATCAGTTATATTTTGTCAAGATAAATTAATGAGCACCATCTCCCATTTCGTTCATATTTTCCAAACTCATTAACTAAATTTTAAAACTTTTTCACTTACGTATGACTGCCACCTACTACTACGTAGGGAGAGGACATTAATATAAAAATAATTAATAACTGCCCTATAATACTAGTTACATTTACGACAAAACAATCTGTAACCGAAGTATTTTGATAATCCCAAATGAAAATTAAAGTAGCTGGCATATGACGAAAATTCTACGAAATTTGGATGGAACGCACATATCTAGTGGCGTGAAATTAAAACAAGACATTTTCTTAAAGTACTGCTTTTGTGTACTATTTCCTTACATTTCACAGCAGCAGAATAAAAAGCGGTCAAGAGGAGTGTACAAACTCAGACGGAAACTACACTCTAAATCTGAAGCAGTGAGTACTGAGCCAAATCAATGACAATAGTGAAAACTGAGCGACTGATACTCAGTGCCTGATAACTAATTAATAAGATGGCTGAATTTCACTGAATTATTTGTGATGCCCACTGAATGTCGAGAGTTCCACTGCCATAAGTCACTTTTTCCCAGTTCATTTCCTTGATTTGCCAGTCAGCAGTGGCTTATCAACTGACTTTCAGTGGTGAATTTTATTTCACTGATTGATATCACTGATTCGGGCTTAGAGTGTATGTTTTTACAAGCGTGCAACAACTGCCAAAGTCTGCCTAAATGTGCACACGATGTTTAAAGCAGAAATGCATTATCCCTATGAAATGTATTACCTGTAGCCTGTATTTGCATATGGCTATGTTAATTTATTACAGTGTTATAATTGTTTATTATTTATTTTGCATAAATTATACATATAGCTTAAGTTTTTACACTTTTGATAACGTATTTGTAATTTTAAGTTTTTATAAATTTGTATTTAATATAAATCTACGTAGGTATACTGTACAAATATATGCTATAATAAATATAACAAAATGTTACCTACTCTAAAGGTTATGTTATGTCATTATANGTATACTGTACAAATATATGCTATAATAAATATAACAAAATTTTACCTACTCTAAAGGTTATGTTATGTCATTATATATTCAGACTTAGAATTTTGATGCCTAAAACTAATTGATATACATTATATAAAATGTATAGTATTATTTCATATAATTTAATTTATATAATTTATTATAACGTATTTAATATAATAGGCTTGCTCACCGGTAGAAAACAAAACAGCTCTGTCCAAGCCTGTTGTGTGAAGATGTAGGCTACACACTAAATCTGGAGCAATAATTTCAATCCGTACAATTATTTTACTGAATATTCAGTTAATGAGCTGTTATTCACAGGTGAATCAGAGGAACACACTGAGATTTTTACTGGCAGGCCAGAGGAATTCACTAGGAATCAGCAGAAACTACTGCTTGAACAGTGAATATCATCAATCCAATTGTTCGGTAGAATTTTATAGATTCAAGAGCACAGTTTCAACAAATATGCAGTCAAATTCGCTGATTTGGAGCAGTTTTAAATGTTTCAACTATAGGGTATATGCCAACGAAATATACCCTTCTCGTTTAAAACGTAACAGAATATAAGTTTAGACAAAAAGTACAAAAGTTTGTTAGTTTCAAAATTTTTTGTTACTGCGAAAACGAAAACTTANAGAATATAAGTTTAGACAAAAAGTACAAAAGTTTGTTAGTTTCAAAATTTTTTGTTACTGCGAAAACGAAAACTTACTCAGCGTTGCTAAAATAGCGGCACTGGAAGAACTGTGTGTTATCATGTTTACGCAACCAACACCTATTTTCGTAAAACGAGAACACTCAAATCATATGAAGAGAGAGAGAGAGAGAGAGCGAGAGAGAGCGAGAGAGAGAGCGAGAGAGAGAGAGAGCGAGAGAGAGAGAGAGCGAGAGAGAGAGAGAGAGTGAATAAAAATTAATGCAAGTAGCAAGGCTGCAGCGCTTTCAGCAAATATTTACGCAGTTACTATTNAGAATATAAGTTTAGACAAAAAGTACAAAAGTTTGTTAGTTTCAAAATTTTTTGTTACTGCGAAAACGAAAACTTTCTCAGCGTTGCTAAAATAGCGGCACTGGAAGAACTGTGTGTTATCATGTTTACGCAACCAACACCTATTTTCGTAAAACGAGAACACTCAAATCATATGAGGAAANCAACCAACACCTATTTTCGTAAAACGAGAACACTCAAATCATATGAGGAAAGAGAGAGAGTGAATAAAAATTAATGCAAGTAGCAAGGCTGCAGCGCTTTCAGCAAATATTTACGCAGTTACTATTCCTCTCTCATTTTAAACAGACTACGAGCATAAAACGGGCCTAACAATTACCGCAAACGTTTCCTGTTTTCGTAATTCACAGTTGTTAAACAGTGCGTTCTTAAATAAAATCGAAATTGAAACCAAACAGCGGTCTGCAAATTTTCCATTTTTTTTTTAAATGACGTAAACGGCACTTCAAATTCGAAAGTAAACTGCGGCAGATCCCCAAGTCCTCACTGCAAAGTTACAAGTGCTAAAGCCTTCGGTACACATCGGTTAACTCGTCGGCAACATTATACAAAATTGCGTGGAAAAATTAAATAATATTTGTAGAGGAAAAAGAGGACATGTTAAGACTTAGGCACTAGACATCGAAAACACTTGGTTAACCCAGCTTCGAAATACAATTACCATCCTGCCCCCTTGTCCTCCTTTTCGCCGATCGGAATGTTAAAAGATGGTGCCTATCAGTTTAACTGGCACGGCTAACGCGACGAATTACAGTGAAGAACGTTAACTTTAGGGGTACGGTGGAATGTTGGTGAACATTTCTTGCAAGCATCTCTCCTGATAATATAGCAAATGTTAATTGGGCATTAATAGCCAACACAAACTAATTATACTCTAAATATGATACTCTGATTCATAGCTACTTCTCACCCAAACTGCGCTGGACTAAAAGACCTATGGGAATTCTGAATAATTTTTTCTGACAGAAAATATTATATATTTCGACCAACTGCATTCCATGATAGTTTATGAATTTCTACCAATGGCTATGCGAATCTTTGCTAGAATTTGACTTTATGTAACATTTGCCAATAAAATTCACACTTAGAAAATTATTGTGAAACACACATAGTTTTTATGAGCTACCTTAAAAATTTTTAGTAGTCACTCTTTTTATTTGTCCCCCCACTTAATACTTCAACATCTATAAAGGAGAAAAAATTACACAAAACGTCCAGAATACATTATTTGCTAACAGCAGTTTCAATATTTTTTATTTCCCTTTAAATTAGCGCAATTTTATAAAGTAAACAAAAAAAAAGATGTGAAATATTTTTGCAGAACCTTGCGAAACGAACACAAATATTGAATTTGTATTTCTCTCACGCCAGTAAAAAAACGCACGTACTCTTGGCAGCCAATAAATACATGCGCAGAAACGCCAAAAATGAGGAAATTGGCTCGTCGTTAACGGATTACAGCTGGGCCTCTGGGTCGATTCCCGGTAGTGCATGGCTTTTAGTCACATCAACGTTAAGATAATACTTACGTCCGTCCTTGAAGCAGAAGTTTGACTGGACAGCAGCCTTTGACATTTACCTGTGTGATAACCGTTACACCAGCTCAACATTTTACAGTTCTTTCTATTTAATGGCGATCTCTGAATTTTCCGTACCCAAATTCCCATTCCATAAAACGTTAGTCAAAATTCCTGCCGCGCCAGTCACCTACGCCGTCATATGTTCCTACACTCAGCTCTAAATCAGTCGGCGATGTAACCAGCGAACGAAAATTCGATTCCCTCTAGGGAAAAACTTCCAGCGACACAATAATATTATTCTAATAGGCCCGAAGATAAATTAACACTTACATTATAACTTGCAAACATGTCACAAAATCGTTAACAAGCAATGCGACAGTGTATCATCAAAGTGTATGCAAAGACCCTCTCATTTTTATATAGCAACATGCTAGCCTATGTATGTGCAGCGACACAGGCTTTCAAAACTTCGTAATGCGTAGTCCACGCGATTTATCTGGAGTTATTAATGTCACTGCTGTTTTTCCGTAGCGTAGAGAATTAATACTTCACCTACATATCCAAGCCGGACAGGCGTAGACATGCAAAACGTTTTCTGTCCCCTGAACGTGCATCAAACCAAAAGGGTCGTGACCCGAAAATGAGCAAGACGTACGTCATTTTGGTCGTCATAAGTTAAATCAGGATAAACTGCAAACGGTTTCAATTAAATTGATATAGTGGAAATCATTACCTCAGCTTATAAGTGCATCCCATTCAAGACCGAAAACAATGAAGGTGCGATTTTCATTTAATGCGACGGCGCACCAGGATATACGTATAGCTCATGCTGTTAAATCGACTCTAATCTCAGCCATATTGTAAGTGCGCACACTCTTCCCCTCCCGCTTCTGGCTCGCATCAAACCCGTTTAACTATTGGCAATTTCCCTTGAGAGCTGAATCTAAGTTGTTTTTAAGAACTCTGCCCTGTATATTGGTTTTAACTGGAGCGAAAAGCTGCGTAAAAAACGCTACATCGCATTGTTCGTTGTTTTAGTTTGGTTTGCAAGCGCCACTCAAACGAAAATCGCGCACATTGCCGCTACAAATGCAAGACAGCAGCAAACTTTTTTATAATTAACTAGGATATCAAGCTGTTAAAACTGTAGGAATTTTTTAATATATTAACGCACGGGTTATGTGATGATAGAAACGCACATTGTAAAAACAATTTTGTAATTTTTACTGAGAAATTGTTTGTAATTTTACAAATGCTTCTAACAGTACACAGATTTCTCTTGTAAAACTACTCGTTTGTAAAAATACACGGGCTGTGTTTGCAATATACATCAAGAAATGTTTGTACTATACTGTCCCGTATCCACGATCGTCAGCAAAATGGCGGACACTCAACAACGTAAAACCGTATATAGCTTTTTGTGCAAAAACTATGGTTAATGTAAAGTGTAGTTGCGTGCAAAAAACATTTATTGCAAGTTTGAAAGTTTGAATAACGTAAAACACTTCTAAAAAAATAAAATAATCATAATAAAACGACGATTTCAATCAAACATTACCGCATTATTCATTAACTGTTAATGTTTCCTAACTACACAGAACTCTTAAATCGGCTCTCTCAAGAACTCGTTAAGAGCCGTCCAAATCTCTTAACTCAACAACAGAACACTTAGAATTAAATAAATGTATCTATTCCTCTTAACCAAAAAACTTCATTAATATTTTGTGCGTATTTTAGGCTATATATATACATATGTATTACAAATAAGTATTTCGTTCGTAAGTCAAGTTGGTCTTGTGGTTAAGGGTACCGGCTGATAATACAAGGGGTGTGGGCTATAGTCCCGTGCTGGCAAAGGTTTTTTTTTCTTTCGTAAATTACATTTTGAAATATTTTTTTTAGTTATTCTCTGTTATTCATTCATTACAGCTGTTTTCTAGAAGAAAAATAAAAAAAATCTGTACACTTCTCAATAATGTAAATTGTAATACAACGCTATCATTTGTAATATTAAAAATATTTCTTTTGCAGATTTTACAAGAAAACCTTTTGCATTTTTACAAAGGATTTTCTTGGCAACTGGGTTTTCAAGGAATTTTCTTGTAAAAGTAAAAAATATAACTGATTTATAGAATATATAAATAAATATATAAAATTATATACAAATAAATAGTACTTTTTCTACAAGTATATAGTGGGTATATTTTTGGCAATCGAAACTATCGCAACAGAGTTTTTTTTAGCATAAACAAAGTGTTACACTGAGTTTCGTGCATAGCATGAGGCTATATATTCTTAAAATATTAATTAGAGTGATATTAATAGAAATAATAATAGTTTCGCCTTTTCTGTAAACGGAAAGCTGTAATTGGTTATACGTAGCTTTAACAAATTTTTCAGAGGTTGTTTTCCCCCAGAAATTTTATAATGTATTGCTAAGAAGCAAAATAATTTTTTTATAATTAAACCTGTAGGCTATTCACAGTTTTGGTTTTATGATGAAATAAGTGAAACAATAATGTGAAATAATACACAAAACAAAGAAAAACCTGGCGATAACAATACCTAATATTTCCTGTTCAAACACACAAGTAACAACAACAAAAAAAAAACCAAACTATAAGCATATAGAATATTCGCGGTTACTTGACACTTTTTGAATCAAACCTTCGAGAAATCACCTCATGTATTATGTGTTTAATTATTTCCTAAATATGCCATGTATCACAAGCGTTTTATACCTTTGTTAACATAAAAGTATCTTATTTTTCGTGAAATGAGAGTTTTATCTATACTTCATTTAAAAATTATAATATTTCATTTGTAATAAATATGAATAAAAACAGTGAGAAAATATGTGTGTGTTGGTAACACCTATTAAGAAATAGTTTCTCATGCAAAATATTATTACAACTGAGTGAGCACAAAATCGGCGCGTGGTCCTTGGTGTAATTTTCTAGACTTAGTTATGCTTTGTTTACGCGAGGCGGAGGAATATATAGGAAGTAGAACTTTAGCAGGGCTTCAGAAAAGTGCGAAGTAACCGTTAGTGAACCCGGCGAAACGTCAAAGGCGCGATAAAATAAATTCAAGCACCACAGTATCAGCACGACCCATATAAAGCGTTAGACTGGTGCCGTCATCTAGGGCACATTGAATTTTAAACAAAGGAAGTAAGCAACAATACACCGAAACAGCACGACGGACAACTCTCCTACCCTTTTCCTAAGAAACCAAATACAGATTCAGGGCCTACCATTGAAATGCGCACCACTGTGATGTAAGAGGGATTTAGGGTTTGGTGATTTGAAGGAGAAGGGAGCCGGGGGGGGGGGGTGTAATTACGAGTGCTATAAGATTAACGTACTATTCTTAAGGTACTAATAGGCACGACACACATAGCATGTTCTCTATGCTTGCTCTGAACAGAAAGAAATGAGAAATTTAAGCAACGGGCAATAAGGTCACTGCTACTTTAAAGATCTTGAAATAATTTCGAGTTAAGTCCACTTAATACGAGCTCATACCTCACACATTTGTAAACGTCGGTTTCTTTTTCTCCTGTACTGCATTTTATCTAACTCGCCCTGACGGTAAGTAAGAAACAGATGACTTAATCATGTACAGTATGTACCTACAACTCGGAAGGAAAAAAAAAAAAGACTTTTCACTGTAACGTTAGTAAATTAGCAAACGTGGGCCTATGTGTTTGAATGTTAGTCGACGGCTGAAAAGTTTAACCCACTGGCCGATAGATACACAACATTTGTTGGGCTGTTCTCATCTTGGCCATATTCCTTTGGAATACCATTCTGAGCCGTATTCAAGCCCACAAACATCGGAGATGGCAATAATCACACGTGAATGCATCGCACTTAATAAATGCTGGCTTACGGTGATCGGTGATTTAAAAAGTGTTTCTGTGCGATCTAGTTTCCCTGGTTTTATTTTGAACGGGTCAGACACATACACTGTCATGCCAAATACCATGGGTTAGAAGTATATAAGGGCAATAGTCGCTGGCGCCACCGTACCCGTTACGTCTTGGAAGTACCCAGACCTGTATCAGTTGTGCTCTGACATCGTGCGAGTGAGTGTGTGCTGGTCATGGCATCGCATTGAAGCCATTAATGGATTCCACACCCCCGCTCCCCAACAACGACGGGGTATTCCAGTAGGATAATGCACCGTGCCATCGACGCAAGTTGCCCAGAACTGGTTCGAGAAGCATTCTGGAGAGTTTTGAAGACTGCTGTGGCCACCTCGCTCGCCTGGTACCAACCCCCCTTCGAGCATTCATGGTACGTGGCGGTACCCGAGATCCTGCTCCTGCAAATAGCAGGGAGCTGTGGCGTGGCGCTAACCAGGCGGCACGGGTCAACATCTCTCCACAGGTTGTTCAGTTCTCTTGTGGAATCGACATCGCGGTGAGCTGCTGCAGGCCGGGCTAGAAGAGGGCCTAAGCGATACTCGACCTGCAGCTCACGACTTTTGGCATTTCAGTGTAGGCCTGTGTATATAAATAACAGTGTACGGGAGGATAAATAAAACTCGCGTTAGCACGATAGTTTCCCTTTAACCTTTGCGAACGGCAAATACGCCCATGTAAAAGGATTGCACAAAGCCGGTGACAACAAAGTTTTAAACTGAAAAGAAATAATTGGGGGGGGGGGGATGAATTAACTGCGCGTTTTGGCTCGAAACAGGTAAAAAACGCCAAAAAAGAGAAACTACACGAGCTTTTTTCGTAAAGTTAATTATTTAAATATGTAATTACTATAATACGATACCTACCACATTTTTTTTTCTTTTTCGTCGTCTAACTACAAAAAAAATAATAATACGCGTAGTTATAGATATGTTAACCTGAGGGAGTTACAGTACGTAAAATTTAAGGAAGAAATAATCATTGAAATAATTTCGAAAGCTGTGGAGAGTACGTGTATGCTGGTTTTCAAACACATGGAAATTTTAAAATTAGCTGGAGTCCTCCAATCTCCGAAGCTGGCGTTGCTATGGTGTTACATTAAAACCATGTGTTCTCGGGTTATAATTCCTGACAAGTCATGAAAGCGTGTGTATACACTCATTCCGGTTTAGTACGCAACAATTAAAACAATGNGGGGGGGGGGGGATCTCCATGAAATCTGGTTTAAAAGGCCGCTGAATTACAATCCGTCCCCATTTTTTTTTCTTTGACTGAATAAAACATGGTATTGCACTAAAAATAAATGAATAAATAACGTTTTGATAAACTTACACTGGTACCTTACATTTTACGTCAAATTTACATTATAAGAAGTCTAATTATGTTAATAAGAAAACCAGTTATTCCCATTCGGAATACTTCATTCAGTATTCGAGAGCAGCTCTAGTTGATTTACTTTGCAAATTAGTATTCTGGTACTACTGTACTATAACAAATGATTAAGGGCAAAGGAAAGGTCTCGCTGTGTGAGAATTTCAGAATTTTATAAAATCAATAATTTAATTTTAACTACGACTACTTCGATCAGGTTTGTTTTATTGACCCGCCCTGTGTGTTTTAACTAACAAAACCATCAAAAAGGCCTACAGCGATAGGCGATAAAATGTACAGTTTTCGAATAAATCATTTACTATTCTCAGAATAATAACAACAAATAGAAACTATTAAATCAATACATGTTAAAAAAAAAGTTTAATTTTAACCAAAAAAAACCTTATAGAAAATATTGTTTAAAAAATATAGTTTCTCTTCACGATATATAAATTTCAATATCATAGAGTTATAGTTAATATTATTTTGTTAATTTCAAGACAGATATTTTGATATATTTATTGATTTTGACGTTTATATCCCTAATTTTTCACAAAATATATACAAAATGTAGACTTTATCAAATATTGCTGTACCTCAACAAGTAACCACATATTTTATTACAAAATAACTACGTTCTTGAGAACATCAGTAACATGGTTACTACCTCTTTATGATTGTATTCAAGAACACGTCTAGCTTATATACTTTGCAGAATAGTACTCTATTCTTATAATTATTAATATCACTCATAGTTTTAAATTATGCACTTAATATAAATTGTAGAATTTAAACAGAAACACTTCAAGTTGTAAGCCGGCCAAGAGTTGAAGCTTGTTGTGCACAAACAAAGTAAATAAAGCGAGCTAGGTGGCGCAGTGGTAAACAACTAGACTCGCATTCGGGAGGGCCCGGATTCGATTCCCGGTCCAGCCATCCTGATTTAGGTTTTTCCTGGAATTTTCCGGAATCACTACAGGTGAATGCTGGGACACTTCCTTAAGGGCACTGGTCCCCAATATTTCGTTAGTTTATATTTGTACAATATACCGTTCATACTAGAGACATAAATTGTAAGTACTCTTTTCTCAAATAAATTTTTTTAGATTGCATTGGTTTGCATTGTGGCATGTCAGTATCACAATTGTAGTGTTTTTGGATCGCAAAAATTAAATAAACGAAAGCTCAGAAAATTTAACAAAGGTGACTGAAAGATAATGACTTAATTCATTTTAAAGTATGCTTGGAAAACGTATTTTACAAAAACTCATAAACTGCTAAAAAAAAAAAAACATGCAACAATTGTCTTATTTTGAGCAATTTCTAAACATTGTGAAAACTACCTTGTTTGAAAGCGAATTATTTCATTTCGGTAAGCGAGTTAGTTTTTATTATATGTAAGTCCTAAAACACTAAAATTTTAATGCTCACATCCCATTATGCCAAAAATATGCTGTCTAAAAAATGTTATGTGAGGAAATTGTAAATAATGTCTAGAAGTTGAACAGTGTTTCGTACGAATACGAAAGAATGACATTTCTCATGACCAGCGCACTTTATATCGGCTTTAGTCGATTCCTCCTGCTTTCCGAAGTGTCTCGTGATCTACTAAAGGTTGTTCACGGCAAACTGAGCACTTGTAAAAGCCGTGCTTAAGATATACTTGTATGCGCATTGTGTATTATTCCAACATATGATCAATTAACACTGCCATGGGCCTGGCCTGATGACTCTATACGTGCGTCGGTCAAGTGAAAGTATAACATTATTAAAAAAGTAATATTTTACAAATTTTCCAGTTCTTACAATTTTGTGATTTAAAAAAGAACAGCAAGTTAAATAAATAATCCAACGTTAAAGTTCGGGACTAATTTCCCTCCGTCGTTACCAACTTTACTGGGCGCATGGCAGTCAGTGTGTCCGTTACCATAGACGTAGGTAGGGGCACTTGCATTTTTCAAAGGTTGAATTCAAAACTGATCACTTTACTGTGAAACTGTGAACAGCCCATAAGACCTAGTCGATGTACGGAGGCACTCAAAACACCTAATAAATAAATAAAAATATTCCCCTTGCCAGATACTTTTTTTTTAGTAAACATAGAAAATTATTCAGTGGTGGCAATAAAAAAATTATCTTGGGGTTGCAACAAAAATATTTGGTTCGGTGACTTCCCTACAAAGTGTTTTTTTCCCCCGTGCAAATAAATAAAAAAATTGCTTCGTTGGTGGCATCTGCGCTTCACGGGCGGGCCAGGGTTTTTTTTTCTGCTGTGGCTACGAAACTTTTGACGTGTCCTAGTCGGAGCACGTGCGCGTCGTCAAGAGGACCTCACTCTTCGCACGTGCTAAGGATTACATCCAGCTGTCTGTCCACGGGGAGGGGGCTTGCCGACTACCTGCCCTGGCCTCGAAGGCGCAAACATCACATCCGGGCGCGCGATTCCCGGCAATCAAGAAGTCAAGTCATGGTCCAGGACAAAAGGCGGACCCGCAAGGACCACACCCGGAGCCTCGCCTTTTAATAACGCCGCTAAAAGCTGCTAAAAGCTACAAGGGGGGAGGGGGAAGCCGCCCTCGAGAGGTGCGCCCGGTGGTGGGCCTCTCTTTCTCGCCTGTCTTCCGGGGAGTCATATCCAGGGACCCGGCGCCTTCGTCACGTTCCGGAGAGGAGGCGACACGCCTTCTTACCTGCCCCCCCCCC
>NQII01001307.1:175912-202050 GCA_002778355.1 Clitarchus hookeri
ACACGTGGCCCGAATTACAAACGGGCCCCCTTGCAAACCGCGGGGGGCGACTTACCGCGCCGCCGTACTGTGCGGCGGGATAGTATCCGTGGATATTTTCAGGCGCTGTTCTACAACTCAAGGTGAAGACATAGGGCCCGTCTACCCCAGGCACCCAAAAGGAGCGCGGTTGCAATTTTAACACTGTTCAATATTTTTTTTAAACGTTTTCTGGTTATATAGCACTTACAGTAAGGAAAAATTCATGCCTGAATACTATCTTCCGTTTTCTGTTCCCGTCTTTGATGTGTGTTTTTTTTTTGTGAAACTTCCGGTGTACGCTACTTAACATTTGTTTTTATTATTATACCATGAAAAGATAGGGTCACAAATGAAATTTTTATGAGGTGAGTTGACGAGAGAAAGACTACTCGTAATTTCAGCGCCTTTGCGCGTAAGGGCCACCAGACGTTCGATGCGCGTTCCTAAGTCGCCCGTAGCGTTCCCAAGCTTCTACCCCCTTGGACACGCAACATATCTCCCGCCAGACGGCGTCTTGAAGGCATGCATTAAACGGCGAGATATAAATGTTTTTTTTGTATTCTGCACGTACCCAACTCACGACTGCTAATAGTACTGTCTAATAATTGTTGGGTAAAAAAAATAGATTGGTAAAATATATATAGAAATCACAGGACGCTTACGTGAAGAAACGGACATAATAAATGGGGGAAAACGTAAATCATTATGTGGTCCGAGAACAGGAAGCCATAGGGCAAAATANTTGGACACGCAACATATCTCCCGCCAGACGGCGTCTTGAAGGCATGCATTAAACGGCGAGATATAAATGTTTTTTTGTATTCTGCACGTACCCAACTCACGACTGCTAATAGTACTGTCTAATAATTGTTGGGTAAAAAAAATAGATTGGTAAAAATATATAGAAATCACAGGACGCTTACGTGAAGAAACGGACATAATAAATGGGGGAAAACGTAAATCATTATGTGGTCCGAGAACAGGAAGCCATAGGGCAAAATAAAAGTATAAGGAAAATCAGTAAAAGTAAAGGATAACTTTTACTCCTGCATTTTCCAGAAATTGTTCAGTTGTACGTGTGAAAAGTCACGCACGCATGGTTCAACCAATAGCTGGCCATGTAAAAAAAAAGTATTGTAAAAAGAAATGTCAAAACAGTGACGTACAGTTTATGTACATCTACTTAATTAGGTTGTATAAAACATATCTTGGTTACATTTAAACTTTCTCAAAGGAATTTTGATCAGCTTTCAACGCACGTATTTATATAAACAGTTATGCTAAGTAAGAGTTCGCGTCATATGCTTTTACAGTTCTGCTAGCAAAAAAAAAAAAAAGGTGTTTGTTGTTACGACTCAGGAAACTCGTTATTGCGCCGCTGACGTCCGCATTCTGCCCTATATTCATTCTAAGAACGGTGAAAATGATTATTATTGCCTATTCATGCATACTTCCTACTTTTCTGAAGCCCTGCTAAAATTCTACTTCCAGGCTATTCCTCCGGCTCATGCAAACAAAGCTTTAATTAACTAAGTCAAGATAATTACACCAGGAATAGTGCACAGCATTTGTGCGCACTCAATTAATAATATTTTGCATGGTAACTATTTTCTTACTAGGAATTACCAACACGCCTATTTTCTCTCTATTTTAATTCGTGTTGCTTATTAATGAGATATTAAAATTGATATACAAACTATCAGAAAAAGTTTGTATTTAACCAAGAAGTAAGATACTTTTATGGTGACGGAAGTATGCAACGCTTGTGATACGTAATGCAAGGGGCAATTTTTCAACGGTTTGGTTAAAAAAATGTTTTCGAAGATACTGCGAATAGACAGTAGACTGCCTTTTCTTCGTTTTTCTCTCTGCTGGCTTCCGTAAAACTGTAAGATGTTACTAACTTCTAAAGCGTCGGTTTACGTCCCACGCAATCCTAAATACAATCCACACGCCTTAGCATACGGCGAAACACCTCTACTCACGGTACCTTGGCATCTTTGGTTGAAAACGCGTACTCGGCGCTGATCTGCATATCTCGCAGAGAGGGACGTCGCTATTCTTACGGAGACCCCCGCTAATTTAGCGTTCCCGGGGCCAAGTGCCCCAGCGAGATGTATACATATACCTACGCCCTCCTTGACGGGTGCATGAGCGTGGGAATACTTCATGACTTCATCAAGATAACGCTCGAACGCCCTCTTGCCCCCGTGCCAACCCCGGGGTTCCATTTGAACCAACCCCACCACTCCTCGTCTACTCTTTGTTTCCATTACGCCCTCCGCTCGCTGTTTCCCCGGTAATGGATTGGAACCTATTGTACGTCTTAAATTAACTTTAAAATACCCTGCAGGTTGCCGTGCGGCGGAGGTAATTTATACCAGGAGACAAGAAGGATTGGGGAGGCGGCAGCGAGAAGCGCTGTTTGCCTTGTATCAGCGGCAAGGTGTTTTCTCGGCAGCAGCGCCGCCGCGGGCAAGAACGGTACAAGGGACAAACTCTCGGCGGGTCGGGAGCAGCCACTCGACAAATCACGCCAGCTTACGCAAACGCGGGAGCACCCGGCTAGAAAGCAAATAATGCAATGTCCTGCAATGCCATATTTACCAACATACTTATTAAGGAAAGGAAACCAGATTCCGTGTAGGGAGGGGAAGGAACGCACGCTGCCGATTTCGTGAACTTACAATTTAAACGAAAATTCAACGTAATTTCGTAAAGCCTGTATTTTTTTTTGTCGTGAACATTCTGTTGAATGTGCACAGATTGATTTGATGTTGACAGAATTATAAAAGAGTGAGAATTCGTGCACTGCCTTGCTTAAGTTCGGCTTATAGGCTTTTACAGAAATTTGCTTGATTTCATCACCACGCCATTATTACATATAAGTTCTAAATATTCGCAGAAGTACAACAATTTTATAAATATTATATTTAAAAAATTTAACACATTGTAGTTATTGAATCGGCAAATTTTCTTGGACTAGATTGTCAATGGTCGACATTTTATTAATCATGTTATTTTATTTTCTGGACAGTCAAGAAAATGCGTTTACTACAGAAAATTTACTCGTGTAATTTTAGTGGAATATTAACTCATGAATAACAGTTAATTAGTTTTTTTCATTTTTGTTTGTTTCATACCTCTTTGTAATTAAACTGAAAAGGTAGACTTTCCTAGCCCTATAATACGTAAAAATCAAATTCCTCCAAGTAAAGTATTATTTTTTCGTATTAAAAACATGTGATTTAAAGAAAAACAGAAAATAAGTTAAATAATTCGACGCATATGATTGTCACGTATTTATGTTTCAAGACGCCTCAGGGGCGTACCTGGGTTCGTGGGGGATGGAGTTCTTAGTAAAAATAAAATAACTAAATTTGATTTTAATTTGTTCGCTCAGCTATTATTTACAGCATTAATCTATCCATCTTCACTATTACTCTTTATATTTCTCAATGAGCCCGATATTCAAAGTATATTTTTACTCTAATTAACGTCCTTCTTACACTGAAACAAAAATATTGATGTAGGAACCATAGTTCTGTAGCCGTTACACTCCAAAAAAAATTAAAATAGGGACAACAGTCTGTGACATCATTACTTTCTACAGAATGGAATGTTGCTATTACAAACTTGTAGGGTTCTGACTACAGTCCAGTATGGTGTTCCCTATAATGCTTCTCCGATGCCGCTGCAGGGCTGATTGTGCACCCACCAGTAGCATATCGTATCAGTTATGAGATTCGCGTTTTTAAATGTATTTGTTTTACATTATTTAATATTTTTGTAAAGCATGTCATGCAACGTGTCTGCAGACGAATCTCGACGCGACGAATTCACATGAGTTAACTTATTTATTTGATAAAATAATCTTTATTTTATTTTATATATATTTATATTCTACAACATTGGGTGTCATCTGATATACATTAAACTAGCGTATACGGACGTGAAAAATCTATGCTATTCATAGATACCAAAATAATCAAAAACATTTGGAAGTTTTTTATAATTACTTTTCTTCGAATTTTTACACAACGTTTGGCAGTCTAAGCCAGCTTAAGGCTCGGCATCACTCCTCTTGCAGAAATTCTTCGTTTTAACGTCATAATTTTGGATTCATAGTAATTTCTGGCAATGTACGATTATAAAAAATTTTGATTTTACGAGTTGTTTAATATTTTTGTGCATAATGTTAGTTGTATGTTATATACTTGTAAAAAGTCAGGGACATATTTAAATTTTATCAATAAGTTCCTGCCTTTATGCAAGCAGGAAATCACACACAGTGAAAATTAAATACCAAAGTATTAAACAACCAGTAAATTGTAAATTTTCTATAATCAAACACATCCAATAATACCTCTAAAACTGAAATTATGACAAGAAAACGAAGAATTTATGCATAAAGCTGAGCCTTAATGCTAGCTAGCTCGTGGTCGCAGGGAACCAGGCAGTTCGACGACAATAAACCTTCTCCCTCTGGAGCCCTCTGGAGGAAGGTATTAAGGCTGTACGTTAATAAGGCGGTAGAAAATAAACACACGGCGCCCCACTTTATACTAAGGACTGGAAGAAAATGTTCTCTCCGGCGAAGAGCTTGAAGAAGGAGAAGAGTTCCGTTCGGGCGGAGTAAAAACACGAGGTGTATTTTTATTCCTTCGTCTCTCTACACCCCCGGCCCCCCTCCCCTAGCTTCACCTCGAGCCAGCGACAAGGTAAAACTGTAGATTAAATTCGGCGTCTTGTTTGATGGCTGGAGGACAAGAAGCCTCCAGGGCGCGGGCTGTATTGATGAATAGATTTGCATACATTTGCCCTCCTCTGCCGCGCGCCACAACGCACCTTCTTACGCCCGCCCCCGCGTTAGTTAGCCTTCTGATCGCGTGCCTCCTCAGGGGCCAGGCTCCGTGCAACACGGGCGCAAGTCGACCAGCGCGGGGAATAGAGGTCCTCCGTAGGGAAACATAATTTTTAACGTTTCAAGGTCACGTCCGGCCCGTAAGGATGCGCTACGACGGCGATGCAAAATAGCATAAATATGCTTCGCACGTGTTCTGTTTCCTCAGAATTTTAAGCGGTAACTACAGGGTTTTAATACAGCAATCTGTTCATAAATTATGCAGCATTGTGGCTATGGTTTAAGACACAATTTTACAGGAGAATATACATCGTAAACATACGGCTACTTACAGCGATTTTTGCTGACATTGGCAGTTTTCAACGACCACATTTATGTTTCAATAACCAAATTTATGAACTGACAACAAAATATCGACTTTCATTTCTTTCATTTCTATCCTGAATAAACGATTTACGTCGAAATATTCCAGAGCTATTTTTTTAAAAATTATAATAGAGACAACTGCTTACAATGAGACTCATATCACAAGTAGGGAAACTCCGAAACTCATTCAGACCTAGTGGACATAATTGTACTGATATTTTCTTTGAAGTGTTCCTACAATGGGACCAACATATCAAGCGAAACATTATTTTGTTATTTTGGACATACTCCATTTCAGCGTGTCTCGAAGAAAATTAGAATCGTGCATAGAGAAAACCACCCAGAGGCAGAACAGAAGCTCAGTTGAGGTGTCGTCACAATATATGCAAAAAAAAAATCAACACAGAGAATTCCGTAAAATATTTAATCCAGAAAGCAACAAGAAAATGCAAGTGGACACGACAACACAGATTTGAAAAAAAAAAAAAAAAAAAAAATTATTATTTAGTTGAAGAGTACCGCTGTGTCCTTCTCTACTGTCTTCCGTGTTTCGTTCAGTCTTAGCCCATGTTTTCAATTGTTTATACTACTTAAGTCTCATGAACAGCTGTTACCAGTCACATCAGGCACACATTTTTATTGGTCGCGATACTTGAAATAACATCACTTTTTTGTATTCATGAGGTGTCTTGAGTGCTCCCGATCGGCAACAAGGCCATGATAGGGATACACTGCACATTGAAGAATGTAGAAATGAATCGGCAAGGCCCTGCAATCAGGAACCATACCAGCATTTGCCTGGAGAGATTTCGGAAAATCCTGAAAACCCGGAATAAGGATAGTCGGAGAGGGATGCAAGTCTAGTGTTTTACAGCTGTGCCACTACGCTACTAGTGTAGTTTCAAGCAAAACAATTGTTCACTGCAACGCATAAAATCATATACACTCATTAAAAAAAAAAAGATCACGCGAGTACAAAGAAGGCTGCCACACAATATCGTCGTAGTTCAACATGTGTCCCATTTGCGTTTAATGAGGTTAGCTTGCGCGGATGTGCCCCTAGGGGGAATACATGTACCTCCATAATTTATAGCTGCAGAACACTGAATAAGGCCTTAGTAGCAGTGTTAGTACCGCGAGTCACAGAGCCAAGTTCAGTGACCGCGCAGCATGCCCCGAGGGTGCATTCGACAAGCCTTTGCCCAGCTGGATGAGTTTGAGAGAGGTAGCATCGTCAGCCTCCGAGAGGCAGGTTGGACGTTTCGACGCACTGCTCGCCACTTAAACAATTCTGCCTGCACTGCGAGTCGGGGTTGGACGCAACGGTAACACGAGGGTACATGCACACGCCCGTCGAGAAGGCTCGAGTCGACCCCGGCGGACCACCGTCAGGTAAGCTCTTTCCATCGTGCGACAGGCTGTAAGCACTCCACGGGGCGTCGCCGCGTCCCATCCGGGGACATGTCACGGCAGCTGGGGATACGCCTGTGCCCGCCAGTACCACATCCAGGCGGCTAGCTGAGCGATCTGCCGTCGCGGCGTCCCTAACGACGTTTACCATCACAATCTGAGCATCGCCGAGCACGTGTGACCTACTGCCGGGAACGGACAGCATGTCAGCTTGCGGACTGGCGACGAGTGGTGTTCAGCGACGAATCAAGGTTCTGTCTGGATACATACAACCGCCTAATTCGAGTCTGGAGACGTCCTGGCCAGCGGCGTGATCCACGATTCATTGCAGAGCCGCACACCGCCCCAACGAGAGGTGTCATGGAGTGGGGTCTTGAAAAAGTACTTCTTTGAAAAATGAAATTTAATGCTTGTCTAAAGAAATTAACTTTTTTCTAATAGCTCAACACTTTAATAACTACACAACAAATATAATTTTAAAAGTACTTGACGTTGTGGCATTGTTTTTTATACATTTATTTTCCTCTACAGCTCGGAACTATTTTCAGCGAAATATTAAAATAGCACGCTGTTACATATGTGTTTGTTTACCAATTAAAAAATTTCGTCACTCTATAGTTCTCTTTTTTATGTATTTTAAACTAGTTGTATATTAAGTACTTGTACATCTCTTAATAGTTGGTTCTTCTAGTATCCATTTATCTAAGTGTGATAATGTTAAATTATTTGGATAACTAAAACCACTGGATGTTGTGAAAATATAATTTTCCTTGTACTAGCAATCGCCACACTGAAATAACCACGCCCTTGTACAGAACACATAACGCCTAGAATTTTTTGTATGCATGAAACCAGTATTTCTTAACTCCAGACTGCCTGCCGTTTTGCACCGTTTTTACAAACTGTGTAAAATTAACATTGTCCAAAATCAAAGTATTAAAATTGAAACTAGAAGTTTTTAAGATAATTACAAAAATGTTTGAAGTGTAAACTCAAATGAAGTAATGTACTGCATAACAAATGACTTCAAAAAATAATTGTAGTTTATAGAATACATAATATTTTGCAAAGGTAGCTAACGACACATGTTTCTTCAAAATATTATTTGCATTTGTGTACGATGTTACATTTGTCTATTTTTGTTACGCTTATACTACCTACCTTCGGTATGACGAAAAAAGTATCTCACAAATAAAAAAACGGACTGCATAAAGGCAAATCAAATGGAAATGTTACAGCACTGTATACATTTGTTCACCACCGAAGTAAGGAAATAAAACATAAGAAATGCCCCAGCGTTTTTATTTTGTTATTTTATTCTCGTAGGCACACGGCAGCTGAAGTGCTTTTGTCGTGAAGGCGAACCTAACATATGTACGATGAGTAAAACAGCAAAAGAGACATCCTTAATGACACTCAACGAATTACCTGTGTAATCAGTTACCATAAGAGAAGCGGTTAGATGCGATCGTCATCGCAGTAAAGGGCGCTACGTCGTCAGAATCGCTAGAATCTTGACGACGAGCGAACATTACCGTTACTCTTCGATCGGGATAGTGCGATGAGAGATGTTTGTCATCTATACTTTCCGCAGCTGCTCTGGTGCCTCTGGTGCCTGCAGGTGACAGGGTAACCAGGTCTTAAGTGGAAGTTATATACTTGCAAAGTCGGCCGTACGAATATATTTGGCGAGGATACTTCAACTACGGAAGGGGTATCTCTCTGTACCACGCCTTAATTGGCTGTGAAATTGCACACAGCTTGGCTATGTTACAGAAATCTGGTTGGGATTTCCTCAGCCATGGAAGGGGAATTTCTCTCCCGATCTAGGAGGGCCAGTTCAGTTCTTTGGTAGTTCCTGGGGAGGGGGGCCCAGACTGTGATAGCTGTAAGGCGCGTACCGGCTACGGGAGACACTACACCTGGTGGGGTCGTCCTCGACCACGGAAGGGGCTTCCCCTCTCTGTTTGCAGGGACCACCTTGGAGGCGGAAAGAATCCTGCGGACCGATAATTGTGTCGGCGGTATTGCCGCTCCTAGTACCATAGGTTAGCAGGAAACTTAGTTACGAAACGGGTCGGTTATGCGCAAGTTAAAGCCTCTGCCAACCTAAGGGAGCCCACACTTCCTCGTGGTACCGCTGGGTGATTCCATGGTTGGGATCAGCAAACGTAGGAAACTCCCGGGCGTTCCCTATGCCATGTTTTGCCTCCCCGGCAAAACGTATCACGGGGCAATTCGTGAGGTGGCGCCTGGGGGCGGGTCGGTCGACTCCTTTGCGACCGTTAGGGCCCAAGACTAGAATTTCACCATGAAGAAGTTCAATAGCATCGAAAAGGACCGCGTAGGGGTTAGGGGCATTAGTCCACCCTATAAGGAGAACCCACGAGTGTCGTGAAAAGGAAGGAGTAGCACGGGCTGACCTCGGCCCCGTACGAGGTTCCCTCTAGTTTGTGGACCGTTTGGAGTGCGAGTCGTACCTGTTAGGGACACCGAGAGGCTCGCATCCTGAGGGGCCAACTGATGCCCACGAGGTCAAATGAGGTAGGACTCGTGCTGGCAGTGGCTTAAATATTCGCAATGGTGGTGGGATGTTTTTTCTCCTATTCAGGAGAATAACTATGCCCAGTGAGGTAGGTGGCTAAAGAGAAGAAGCCTAGTAGTGGAAGCGAACATGGGTCCCTGAGGATCGGGAACTCACCGGCGGTCCAAGGGGACCTGTACCTGTGGAAACCACAGATGGCGAGCATGGCAAGAAAGAACAACCACACCCTGAAAGGCCAATTCCTAAGCAGGGTCCAGGAGGCGATGTCATCAGCACCCAGGTTACTGGCACACACGTGGACTTAGTTCCACGTGGCGTCAAAGATTTCTAACATCTCCCCGTGACCGACGCGTGAAATATGTTTGATTGTTTAATGCACAAGTCTTCCTTTGGCACTCGTGAGTGACTGAAGAGATTCGGGCTTCTCTCAAGATCGAATTTTCGAGAGCCGAGGAGGGTGAAGCGAGGTGAGTATCGAGTAACGCCGGAATGCAAGGGTGGGGGAAACGGGAGATACCCGAGAAAACCCGCCGACCGGTCCGGGGGCGACCCCGCCGGGAATCGAACTCGGTTCGCCTAGGTTGGAGGCAAGTAGTCTAATGATTACACCACCGCGGCCCCATTTGACACTCCAATATCCTAGCGAAGAACTTCAAGGACTCAGCCTGACTGGCGCATTAAGTGCGTTGGAAAGATATGGTAGAAAACACGTGGTTAATAAACGGCTGGATGTTTTTAAAGTCGTCTAAACGCCGTTTCGTACGCAAAGACAAGTTTGAATCTGTCATTTAAACTCCAAGGATATTTTTTTTGGTGTGAAAAGGGCTATATCCGATGTTTTCAGAATATGTTATCGCTGCTAAAATTTCTATAGACTAGGTATATAGATTCTTCAGCGTTGTCTTTAGACACACATCATATTTTGATCTTTATTAGCGAGCTATAAAAGTATAGGGTCACAATACAGAATCTCGTTCAAGCGAGTTGGAACCGCGGTGATGTGGTCAAGACTACTCGCCTCCCACCTAGGCGAACCGGGTTCGATTCCCGGTGGGGTCGCTCCCGGATTTTCGCATGTGGAAATCGTGCCGGCCGGTGCCACTGGTCGGCGGGCTTACTCGGGGGTTCCCCTTTTCCCCCGCCCTTGCATTCCGGCACTGCTCCATACTCACCTCGCTTCACCCTCATCGGCTCTCAAGGCCTCGATGTTAAGAGCCGCCCAAACCTCTCCACTGCACTGCAAGCGAGTTGCCACCAGTCGAGAGCGCTTTGAGCGTAAAGGAGATGAGGCAAGTGTGGTGACTGAGCAAAGAGTCGCCCTTAAAGATCACGCGTTTCGAGGCCTCGAANGCTTTGAGCGTAAAGGAGATGAGGCAAGTGTGGTGACTGAGCAAAGAGTCGCCCTTAAAGATCACGCGTTTCGAGACCTCGAACGCACCAAATTAGCTGCAGGCAGGCGAAAACTTTAAATGCAAGTAAGGCTGGAGTCACAAACAATCGGTCCCACCCGTCAGCTCAGTCGTTTGGCCGTCAGTCAGTTATCCGTCTGTGTTTTCGTCCGTCAGTTGACAGCGATTCACAAACATTCGTCACCCTTCAGTCCTTCTGTACGGCAAACTTTCAGTGTGGCCATCTAACATCGCAACCTCTCTTTAGTTGGAGATACACTTTGGTTGGAAATCGATTATCACGAAAAAAATATTTTAGGGAAATACTTTTTTCACGTGATAAGAATTTTTACTGAATTTTTTTTTTCACGTTCGAAATTCCTGAATATACCACCAGAGATAAAGAAGCACATATCCACTGCCTTGCATGTTATTTCAAAGTGCGTATTCACGTCTAAGGAATGTCATCAGAAGACGGTGACTCATCCGNATCCACTGCCTTGCATGTTATTTCAAAGTGCGTATTCACGTCTAAGGAATGTCATCAGAAGACGGTGACTCATCCGTCCATCGGTCAAAAGTTAAAGTATGGGAAATATTCGACGGACGGACGACTGACGGGTGCGACGGATGGTTGTGAGTCCAGCTTAAGGTGTTCGGTAACAATGTACGCAGAACCTCAGAGCGCAAGTTTCGCGTACCAGAACCGCGGCTATGATAGGCAGCAGGAGCTTTCTTTGAAGCGTGCGGCGTGGGGAGGACGGACAGGGTGCCGCATTCAAGCTGTCGGAAGATTGGTCCAGCAGCTTCTGGATGCTGCGGGGCCGAAGAAAGGAGAAACGCCGTAGGAAGGAGACGCTCCGTTGAGGCCATTGTTTAAACAGCTGGCAACATTCCCTTACAGACCAACTTTCTTTTCCTTTCACCCCAATTTGCCCCTCTCCCCTCTTCACCGAAGCCCTTCTTCTTCCCTTCGGTCCGTTAAGAAAAGGGGACCCCTCTTGCAAAAAAATATTCCACCTTTGGCGGAAAGAAAAATTCACCTTTTGTCGCTAATGAAAAAAAAAGAAGCACCTGTTTTCTTTAACCATCCATCCAATTTATTTCTCCTCTTCCTTTTATGAAAACCCTTTTGCCCCTCCGGGAAAGAAAACTAGAATGCCAGCACGTCTGGTCCTTAACTGGTGACGGACCAACATTCGTGAGACATTCGGACTTTTTGCGACCTCGAGTAAAGAAACCACAACATTATTTCAGGGCATAAAATGTTCCAACTCCAATGTATACTTAACAATACTTGTTAAAGGAAACTTTTCTTATTATTCATAAAAGTACATATGAAAGCTTTCCAAGGACTGTATTAAGACACAACAATTTAGTATAATATGCCTGGAATTAAATATCTCANGTACATATGAAAGCTTTCCAAGGACTGTATTAAGACACAACAATTTAGTATAATATGCCTGGAATTAAATATCTCAATTTACCAAGATGTCCTTGTTCCACAACAATAAAGTAAAAAAAAAAAAAATTGTAATTTTGATACACTATCAAAATCCTACTCAAATCCTGATTAATAACTTGACGTGCCAGTAAACAACTGTATATATACATACATATATAGAGATAGCGAGAGAGAGAGAGAGAGAACATGGATAAACACATCAACCTCTAGCAAAAATTTAATGAATTTTAATAGAAATAAGGTTAATTTATCACTTTTTAATATTAATATTTTGAAATTAATTTTAGTTTGTTTAAATTCTGACTAAAGTAATACAGTTTTATATCAGACTGATAACGATTTTTGCATGACAGGGAATTTTTATTTTTATTTTTTACTTTTGAAGTTTTTTTACTAAATTTGTTTTCATGAGCTCTTCATCCAACACTTCCAGGACGTTACTGCCCATACAACGACAATTTGAGTGGAAACTTAGTTTAAAAAGATATCTTACTCAGCTATTTTGGTAGGTCATTGTTTAGGTAGTTTATTGCACAAATAAAACTCTAAACATTAACCTTGTAGCTGAAGGACAAAATACTTTACCGAGCGTTGATAAAGACAGCGTCTGCACAAAATATTCATAGCATGGTACAAGTGTATGGCATNACAAAATACTTTACCGAGCGTTGATAAAGACAGCGTCTGCACAAAATATTCATAGCATGGTACAAGTGTATGGCATAATTTAAATTCTCGCATAAGTATCTGGTATATCGAATATTGAGGGATGTCAATACATCAATCCGGAGTGACCAAGTCAAATAAATAGCCTTCACACACAGAACAAAAAAAAAAAACTATTAAAGCCCGGGAAACTTAATTTACGCGAATAGGATAAAAGTAACGAACCTGTGTTCAGATGNCAAAATACTTTACCGAGCGTTGATAAAGACAGCGTCTGCACAAAATATTCATAGCATGGTACAAGTGTATGGCATCATTTAAATTCTCGCATAGGTATCTGGTATATCGAATATTGAGGGATGTCAATACATCAATCCGGAGTGACCAAGTCAAATAAATAGCCTTCACACACAGAACAAAAAAAAAAACTATTAAAGCCCGGGAAACTTAATTTACGCGAATAGGATAAAAGTAACGAACCTGTGTTCAGATGCTTTCACGAAAAAAAATTACACACTTGGTTGTAGGATTTGCGTAACAACTTTAAAAATTGGAAGCACGTAAGAAAAAACAATATTTTCCTTCTCTGTTTCAGAAAATAACGCCATAGGAACCAACTGCAAAAAAAATTACTAACGATACGCTAAGAAAAAATTGTCATTTTCATAACATATGTGCGTGATTCTTAAAGGTAAACGTTTTCCGCTACGGCGGTGCTAATCGATGAGATAGATGTCTTCGGCTTGGGCCGTGGAGTTGCGAGAATACTCTTGGGAATTTCAAACTCATATGACAGTCGTATGAAACCACGTCAAACCGAATGTAGTCCCGTCCTCGCAAGTCACAAACTGCGTACCTTCCGGTTAAGTAGTTTTCTCAGAAGTGAGGTTCCACCGTCATTAGTAGAAAACTTGATGGTTTTCAGTGTCATTATCAGACGTGTTCTCAACTTTTAGAGCCAGTGCTATTATTTTTCCGAAGCGAAACATGTGCTACTTTTGCGGAAGTACAAACAAGACACACCTCAAAAAATAATTATTGCGAATTAGCAAAAATCTGTATTAAATAAAAAATATATTGTTTGCACTCCGTCCACAATTTTTTTTAAATGTGCAAGTTAAAAACGTAAAATTAAGTTTACGCAAAATGTGCTGCCTCGTTTTATTATTTTTTTTTTTTAATCCATGTTACGAGAAGAAAGAAGAACCTAACAGAGGATGACTCGATTAACCATTTTCGGATAAATATCATGATTTCAAAAACCGAAAACAGATTACGTGGCTTTTTAATCTTTCGCGTTAAAAATTACTGTATTAAAACTTTTTTTTTAGTTATGTAGAATTCAGAATAGCTTGTAAGTTAGTTATTTGTATGTAACACAGTTNCTGTATTAAAACTTTTTTTTTAGTTATGTAGAATTCAGAATAGCTTGTAAGTTAGTTATTTGTATGTAACACAGTTGCGATAACCATCTGTGTTTCCACGTTATACTACTATTATTATTTTTTTGCAGAATAACGCACAATAATTTATTCCCACTCTTCAGCTATAATTAACGTGTTGAAACAAATTTAGGAGGCAGAACGTTGTGTGATATTCACTGTCTGCAAGTTGGCTATAAATTATTCAAATTTAATTGGCTTTTTAATTAATAGCGACATAAAACAAATAAAAAAAGAGGAGCATTTTAATTTCTTCTGCAAAGAAGCGTCAACAGTTACCGCGATGTAAGTTCGTCTTATTAATTTTCATTTTACGCTAAATTAAGGTTGGCATCCACCTGAACCAGCCGTATTTCACGCACAGCTTAGCTCGCCACTTATTTACTTGGTCTCAAACGCCGCTTTAAGACTTGTCACGCCCGATTTGTCAGCGTGTATTTATTTTCTTTACCTATCAGCCGGTCGAAATTGGATACTAACTGTATATAGTGATGACGTTCCGCAATAAATGAAGACCTTTTACAAATAACTTCGCTACTTGTTTCTGTNATACTAACTGTATATAGTGATGACGTTCCGCAATAAATGAAGACCTTTTACAAATAACTTCGCTACTTGTTTCTGCCAATGATAAGGTAAAGACATGTAAACTGTTATCTGTTTTTAAGCAGAACGCCGTAATGGTTGCTTTCTTAGTTGATTGTTGAAGGTAAGCGAAAAACTTTTATTGTCAGATGAGGGTAATTAGTGATCACGAAGAAAAATTCGTGTTAATTGTATTACGCGGATGCGGATGTAAGTCGTCGTAATGTCATATGCTACAGAGAAATAGACTTAAAGTGACTTAAATGAAACGTACGAGGACAGTTATAAATTTCGATTAAGAATTTTTTTAGCGGACTTAGCGTTACGGAATAATACTGTCTAATGTAGATTCTAAGTGCAAGCGAAATATTACATTAAGTTTTTTTTAAATGTTTTTTTTTTTTAAGTTGGCAGGTTTTCATACGGGATTCTTAATAAGATCACAGAGTCGAAATAATTTGTCGGCTCCTTTGATGTGGGTTTACCCATTCTATGTTTGGCTATACGCGAGTCNAGATCACAGAGTCGAAATAATTTGTCGGCTCCTTTGATGTGGGTTTACCCATTCTATGTTTGGCTATACGCGAGTCACTGGGGATCGGGCTTTGTGTCTGATTGGCTAATGCACTCTGCGAAAGGTCCCCTATGGGCTGGGCAACCAGCTGGCGAGTAGGCGACCAGTTGCTGATTGGAGGAACTTGTTCCGCCATGTTACTGGTCAGCGACGGCATANAACCAGCTGGCGAGTAGGCGACCAGTTGCTGATTGGAGGAACTTGTTCCGCCATGTTACTGGTCAGCGACGGCATATTTGCTGGCGTGTGCGGTTGAAGTTCGCGGTATTAGCAGCGTATTTTCACCTCTGTAGTCTTGAGTATGCTACACTAATAACAATAATGGCGTGTGGGGAGTGCACCCAGGGCAAGGNAACCAGCTGGCGAGTAGGCGACCAGTTGCTGATTGGAGGAACTTGTTCCGCCATGTTACTGGTCAGCGACGGCATTTTGCTGGCGTGTGCGGTTGAAGTTCGCGGTATTAGCAGCTTNAGCAGCGTATTTTCACCTCTGTAGTCTTGAGTATGCTACACTAATAACAATAATGGCGTGTGGGGAGTGCACCCAGGGCAAGGCAACACCCTCCGAGTGACGGTCTTTCCAGCTGGGAGACCGTCATCCCCGAGCATGACAGATGAAACCCTTGAATGAAGCGGGGGAAACGGGAATACCCCGAGAAAACCCGCCGGCAAGCGGCATCGTCCCCGCCGGGGATCGAACCCAGATCGCCGTGATGGGAGGCGAGCGCCCTGCCCACTACGCCACCGCTGCCCCTAGGCTACACTGTGATTAGGTGCTGGATAATATTTATAGGCTGTTTACGGTAAACTGAGCACTTTTGAAAACTCTGCTTAAGATATACTTGTATGCACGTTGTGTATTCTTCTGCCTTATCTAAAATTAACATTGCCATGGGCCTTATTACTTTATTCATGCGTCGGTCAAGTGAAACCGTGAAATTTTTACAAAAGTAAATAGTTTACAAATCTGCTCATTCTTACACTTAGANGTGAAACCGTGAAATTTTTACAAAAGTAAATAGTTTACAAATCTGCTCATTCTTAAATGCATAAAAAATAACAGAAAGCGAACGAAATAATTTTAGTTATCACAAATGGTTACCTAACACTTTTTATTCGACGTTAAGATACGGAACTACTTTCCCTCCATCGTTACCAACTTTACTGGGCGCATTTCACTCAGTGCGCCTGTTAAAATATATGCAGGTAGGAGTGGTGACCTTTTTCTAAGATTGATTTCCAAAGTGCCCATTTTATCATGAACGGCCTTCAAACGTTAAATACGACGAGCGTACGGTAAACGACATACCTACACTTTTTTTTTGCACGTGGGAATCGTGTCGGACGATACCACTAGTTGGCGGGTTTTCTCTGGGATCTCCCGTTTCCCCCGCTCTTTTATCCCGACGCTGCGCCACACTCGCCTCGCTTCACCATAATCGATTCTCAAAACCTTGATGTTAAGAACCAGCCAAAAATTTCCAACTTTTTTTTTACCGTTTAATCGCCATGTTGACGAGCACGGACACGTTGCAAATGAATGAACGTTACGAGCGGTACTGTACACAGCAAGGCATCAGTGCTCAGTACTTGAAGCTAATGCCACATTGGGCTGATGGCTTGCAGTGCATTGCACTGCACGCCATCGTGACCTGTGACGCCAGCGCCGATGTGCAGTGCAGTGCTGACCAAGTCAACCAACTTTTAACTCGGGGTCGGCAGCTGATTGGCAGCCGATCGGCAGGGTGTACTTGATTCGCTATTTATAATTCGTCAGGACGGTAAATACAATTAAATGCAGAGNCTGTACACAGCAAGGCATCAGTGCTCAGTACTTGAAGCTAATGCCACATTGGGCTGATGGCTTGCAGTGCATTGCAGTGGCGACACTTCTCTGAAATGTGATTGGCTCACGTGACCTGTGACGCCAGCGCCGATGTGCAGTGCAGTGCTGACCAAGTCAACCAACTTTTAACTCGGGGTCGGCAGCTGATTGGCAGCCGATCGGCAGGGTGTACTTGATTCGCTATTTATAATTCGTCAGGACGGTAAATACAATTAAATGCAGAGTCGAGCTGCGCAGGCGCAAATACAGGCAAGCAAACGAGTATTTTGTTTGCAAAGGTTAAATACTGTAACAATATATGAGATATAAGTAATGCATGGCTTACTTAAAAGGCAAAAACGTCACTCGTAGAACTAATGTGCGTGGAGAAAAACGAGCGAACGGGTGATCGCCCTGCCACCTATAGCACGTCAATGGAACTACGATTGTGAGTAGAGGATCAGCATTCATTGTAGCACGCAGAGAGCGTCTATCGACGCTACAGTCTGCATCAGCAGGGTATCAGCAGTTAGCATCAGCCCATTCTTAGTCTCGCTTCTTTGTGGCTAATCCGATTTTTGGAAATTTCTACACCTTTTTGAAGCGAATGGTTCATGTCAGTATCATCGAGCTGGCGGCATGTCGTTCATTGGCTGCTGGAAAAACGCTGAGCACACGTACGGAACAAGCCAAAAATTTACGCGATCGCAACACAAATTCGGAAATTAATGTGCGGCCGAGCGGGTCAAAGTCGGCGATCAGGAGACCGGAGGCGAACTCGGTCGAACGTGGTCTGTGTAACGAGTGGCGCGGCCGACCGCCGAAGGACACCGGAAGGCCTCCAGGATACGCCCGCAATCACCTACGACGCTTCCTGCAAGGAGACGCCTCGAACGGAAGTCGCTCACGGTCCTCCTCCCACCACACTACCCCACTTCTTTTCCCGCTACTTGTTTCCTCTTCGGCAAACTTCTCCTTGCTCCTCCCCCGCACGGCAGATAAAAAAAAATGACGCGAATAACGCGTTGTTTGCACGACTTATACACGGGATGCAGAGTGCGTACGCCAGCTGCGCAGTAACTAATCGATGAATCGCAACACTCGATGGCTATCGCTTGTAAAAACGACACGTCTTGAACTCTTGGTTAGCAAATCTGTCTTCATTAATACGTATGTCGAATTGTAAATACTTCTGACAGATTTTATGCAAGAAAGCTATATTAAATTGCCAAATATTTTTAAGTAAAGGAAATAATCTGCTAGGAAACTACTTGTAAACAAGAAACACGTCGTTCTCTCGTCACGCGATTTTCAACAGCGTGATTGGCAAACCTTGAGCCAGTGTTGCTAGCACTTAAATGGCCTTGGAAAATCAAATAGTCAGTGTGTCTATGTATATATATATATATCTTCAAAACGTTAACATTATTTCCAATATAATTCTAAAAAAAAATTAAAATAAAAAGTTTGGTTTAATTACTTATCTAAGACGTGGTTTTACTGTTTTCGCGCAACAGACATAAAATAAACGATACCATTTGCAAAAAAAAAAAAAAAGTACATCGGTGGAAACGTTAGGCGTTTTCTTGGTTAATTTCAAGATGTAATTTGCAATGATGTTACTGTACAAAGATTTAAGAACGTCATTATACTTAACAATTTCAATATATGCAGCAAAATCTCGGCGTGATTACTACCGAGATGTGTTCAGGTAATGTAAATTTTCTCGCTCATTTAATATCACAGTTTTCACGAAACAAAAAAAAAAACATTAAAATTGCAATTTTGCCACGTACACTCATCGCATAGAATTGGCCAACTCTGTAAAAATTATTCGATAAGCATCAAAGTAAGTAAATAGGAACATCGACGGACAACACGCCAACGATTACAATTTCGTACGATGGCGCATGCATATACGCATGCGACGGCTCTGGTGTTGATCTTTGTGTGGCGTATATCAACAGTTATATAAACAGCCTAAGTGATGTGGCACACGCAATATTTGCGAGGCGTAATTAATGAGCGATAGGTATACCAAGAAGAAGTACGAGACGGCCGTGCGATTAACTGAGACGGCTTTCAGAGAGGCAGGATATCTTGACTGCGAAAGGCAGATTCGACGGCGCACCGAATTTCCCCGTAATTTGGGCAATCCGGACTTCACAGGTAGAATGTACCGTGAACCACGGACACTCAAATGTATAGGCTTTTCACAGCAAACTGTGCACTTTTGTTTTGAAAGCCCTGCTTCAGATCTACTTGTATGCTCCTTTTGTATCCTTCCGTCATATGTAAATTTAACATTGTAACAGGCCTCGTGGCTTTAATCACGTATCAGTCAAGTGAAAACGTAAAACGTTTGAAGACCTCGAACGTTTTACTAATATGCCACGTACTCTAATGTGTATTAAACAGAAAAACACCAACTTGATTCACCAAGCATTACACTCGCAAAATAACATCAAGACTTGGAACTATATTTCTTAATTCTGTGCCAACTTGAAAAATAAGACTGAATGTGAGTGTGTCTGGTAGCGTACAATGCCGTTAACGGGCGATGATTTTTTTCAAAGGGTGATTTCAAAAGTGGTCATTTTATCGTGAACAGCCTACACTCACATATAGCTGACAGGTTCTACACGACTCCAAAAGGCCACCTGGAAGGGGAACCATGTACAGTGATTGTCAGGCAGGCACGAACATTGTCAACAGCTTCATTGTCCACCATCCAGTGACATGCGGCAACTTCACTAGAGCACCGTACCTCTACCACAAGTATTCTCAGATGCCTAGCTCAGGCAGTTTCCCCATAGACCATTGGGTGTTCTGAAATTAACACCTCAACATCGACGCCTTCGTTTGCATTGGTTTTAGCAAAGTGAAGCCTGAAATGCCTACCGACTCGCACATCATTTTATTTAGCCATGAACCACGATTTTCGTTTCGAATGGATGACTACTGCCCCAGAGTTTGGAATTCTGCCGACTAACGATAGAATTTCTGCCTTGCTTTACAGAAACACGCTTCCCCCATCACAGGCGTGATGATCGCTGTTCGCTACAGGCAGTGATACGAGGATAATTAAATTTACAGTGGTGCACTGAAGACATCCAGTGGCCCTGTGTGTCATATCTTATGCCAGAGTAACCCGAAAGTCAGTTTCCAGCATGATGACGCTTGTCCAAGTTGTTCATTAGCCTTCCTCTTCACCTCATTTGTCACCCATCGAACAATTTGTGGGATCACACGGGACGTCAGCTAGCCCCATGTCGAAATGTTCGTGTTTTGGAGCATCCTGTAGAACAACGATAAAGAAATCTGCCACAGGATCACAAACGGCATTTGTTTGATTCCACGTTCGTTCTTATTGACACAAGTATCCAGGTACGAGGCGGGGGTCAATGAGGTATCAAAAATTACGATCTTCTGTGTAAACATTGTCCTGGTGCAATTATACTTTACTCAATTCTTTCGCCTGTACCGTCTCGCTAATGCAATTTCAATTAGATGCTATCGCTCTTCTTGGTGCNTCGCTAATGCAATTTCAATTAGATCCTATCGCTCTTCTTGGTGCGAAAATTTTTATGGCAATGAGTGTTATCATACAAAACTTCAATAACTTTATCTTTAGAATATTTTTTTGGAATAGAATTACGTTTGCAGCGTTCCACACAATAAATAAATAAATCATGCTTTTTCTTGCTATACAAAATTTTAATGGAAAGTTTTAGATCTTCGATGGCAGATAGGCGAGGAACAATGACGCGTNGCGAAAATTTTTATGGCAATGAGTGTTATCATACAAAACTTCAATAACTTTATCTTTAGAATATTTTTTTGGAATAAAATTACGTTTGCTGTATACAGACTGAGCAGCGTTCCACACAATAAATAAATAAATCATGCTTTTTCTTGCTATACAAAATTTTAATGGAAAGTTTTAGATCTTCGATGGCAGATAGGCGAGGAACAATGACGCTTGGGATGGTTTTTCGCTGAAAAACTGAACATAAGAAACGCAACTTAACATATTTCACCCAGCCGGTCGTCGTCTGGGCTCCGAATCGATATTACTGAGTTAAAATGTTTCCAACTCAAGGAAAAGCACCGTAACATCATTTTCCGCCCGAACACCGTGACAGGTAACGACGCGAAGTAAACTTAATTTTCTGCTACATGGACTTAGTCCACATAAAGTTTCTACACGACATGCCAATAATTCTAAAAATTCAGACGTTGTATTCAACAGCTACTTCATTGTGCGAACTGTAGTAATAAGATATCTGGCACGTCTTGTCTGCGAAAATATAGAAAATATGCAGTTTAAAATCGATAACTGTGACCACAGGTGTTTTAAGATGCTGAATCAGTATGTTTTGTAAAATGTGTAACCAAAATTTGCTGTATAGTATTTACACCACGATAAAAAGAAAGACTTTGGATAACTTTCGTTTGGCCTGGAGATACGCTGAAATTTTTCGGGATAAAGCTATGAAGATTTGAACCATAACCTGCCAAAAACTGGGACGAGTTTCTTACCTAATTACAGCAAACACATGCCACGATAACATATGTCTGCGCAGTCAGAAATAATTAAAATATACCTCCAGGCTTTCTAAGCACTTCTGGCGACCGAACAACGTTTTCGTGCCAGAGTCTTTTGCAAACATTGCACTTTTCCAAATATTTCGGAATACACATCTGTGTGGATTTTAATAAAATGCTGTTGGGGATGGGGCGAATATTTCTACTCATCGCTTGGTGTTTATAGTCCTTTCACGGTTACTTTCAACTTTCCTGAAGTCCTGTTAAAGTTCTACTTCCAGGATATTCATCCACATAATGCAAGCCAAGCTTAACCAAGTCTAAAAAATTACACCAAAGAGACTGCGCGCCGTATTCGTGCGCAGTCAGTGTAATACTATTTTGCATAAGAACTATTTCTTACCAGACATTACCAACATACCTGTTTGCTCACTGTTTTAATTCATATTAATTATAAATTAAATATATTTTAAAGGTAAAATATAAGTTTCAAATTTTAATTGAATTAAAAAAAGGTACTTTTACGTTAACGCCTATGATACATGACATATTTAGAAAATAACCAGGCACGTCTTACATGGGGTGATTTTTCAAAGATTATATTTAAAAAAACGTGAAGAAACCGCGAATAGACTATAGTTAGAACACACTTTGGAATGTATGCTGTGATTAAAAAACGTTATGATTTAGTCCATTTTGAAATAAAAGTTGTGTTTATTTTGTATTCAATAACGTCGGTATTAAGTTAAAGAAAATTGCCGCGTTTTGCAAAAATTTATGAGGCTATTTGCCAAACAATTTAAAGTATGGATAAACGGTAACGTCAGTGGTAATTTTTCCTTACCACCAGTGGAAACTTTGCCTGGACAGATCATTTGCTATTTTCTGTTTAATTATTTAATTATTGTAAATATTAATGTTAGTATTTGACTGTAGAGATAAAAACAGCCACTCTATCTAATGAATGTCCAAAAGTGAACGGTTAAAAAAGGGATTAATTAGCTGTTTTAATTTTTTTTAATAGTTACTACAAAATATTGCCGATGTCATGAAGCCCATACGTTTCAGAAATACTGTAATCATTACCTGACGTGAGCAAAGCAATGGTGCATCCTGTGATCTGCAAACATTTTGGATCTTAAGACGAATCAGATAACGACGTCTATGAGCAATACGACATACGTATCGCGAAACTTCGCACAGAAGATTCTCCCATCCCCTCCGCGATGTTTTTAACACCGTCTCACTGCGATCGAGACTCTTACTACTATTAACACTCACATCCGCGTGCCGCGAAGACTGTAGTGGCAGTAATAATGGCCGCTGATAAGCCTGTAAATCTCTGACGGATCGTCCCGCGAGACAAAAGAGAGAGAAAGAGAGTCTGACGGAGACAGCTGACCTCTTGAGTGGCAATAACGCTCCTTCGCAAGAAGGACGATTTTATTAACAAGCGCGACGAACCAGGGGGGTCGGAAGGGAGTGGGGGAGATTCCATGTTGCCATTCTAGCTGCCAGCCCGGTTCTTATGAGCGCTGTCTAATCGCATTCTTGGAGCTTAATTTCACCCCCTCCGTCACTAGTCGGCCAATGAAGCCTGCTGGCGGTGCTGGGGAGGGGTGCAACCGCATCGCCCTCCTGCATGACGGACAGAAAGTCGGGCCTGTCCGTCCAACTATTAATTTGCCACCCCTCCCCACTCCATTACACCCCTAGACGGTCGCCACCCACCCCTCCCCCAATCTGCGTTAGTGCTCCCATCGGGGCTATTGCTCTCGTGTTGTGCAGCACTATCACGTCTGCCCATTCCGCCGTCGAGGACTTCTTCCTAGGCGAACTTTTCGCTCACTTGCAACGCGACCGACGTCGACAGCAACAAGGGCGTAAGGGTTGAGTTGAGAGTGTAAGCTCCCTCATACACCACTAAGGTCAAGTGAGACTGTTTCGTGGGCCGTCTCACGACCGAAAAATGCAGTAAGCCGTTGTGACTTAGGTAGTTACAGTAATGCAGGGGGAAGAAGATCCACACTCTCATTTATGTGGTCGTTAAGCAGCTGTGTAATAAAACACGCTGTTGCTGACGACGATTTTACTCACTGAAAATCCTCGTCTGAGGCACTTACAGAATTTGAAGCAGTTGAGGTACGCCACCAACCTATACGATAAAACAAGGCACATAGCCTACATGGAATTTAAGTGGTTTTACATCCCCGGTGCGAATTGAGCTGGCAGGGTTTGAATTGCATAGTTCCCGGGTTAAAACGTAGGTTATTAAGTTCCAGACAAACTATTATTTTGCGGTAAACTAATGTGATCGGTGCCTGACAATGGCGAAGACCGAGGTGAAAACAGTCAACGGAAACCAACAGTCGGACATGAACTGTTTCCTGAATGCTATCTGTAAACGATAGATACACGACTGACCCTCCTGCGTGCCTGCACTCACCGCGCGGTATTCTGATAGACGGACTCTGTAACACACAATTTGGAATACCGTTTCGTTGAATTTGCCTGAGCCCACCTTAGCAAAACTGTCGTCGAGCTCGTGATGGGCCGGGCACATGTCTGATAACGCTGCGTAGCAGTACACCCCCCTGACTCGCACTCGGCAGGTTGTTTTGTTCGATCCCGGCTTGGTTTTCCATCATCAGTTTAGGTCGAATGCCGGCGGAGTTCTTCCGACACCTGCCTTCCTTTTTCCTCGAGCCGTTTGATTAGACCCTGACATGCACGCGTACACAAAACAAGTAAACTTGCAAGAAACTGTTTGACGCACTGTCTGAGACATTTACATATTTAAATTTGAGCAGCTCGAAATTGCAAGTCTATTGGGAACCTATACGTTTCAGTCCAAGAGGTGGTGGGTTTTAATTCCGTGACGAGTGTACGTTTAATGTGAGCGTGAATCGGCGCGTTAGTAGCGGAAAGGCATTAAACAGAGGATAAGGTCGTGGTCAGTAACAGACAATTATAAATGGCAGGATTATGCGACGTCCTTCGAGGACAAGGTAAACATTTGAGTTACTTTTACGAATGGACGCAGAGCTTATCGCGGAGACGTCCTTGTGGACGTCAACAACACGTTTAAAAAAAAACGCGAGGGCAGAATCCCGTGCTACCCGTTCCGGGGAAAAACAAGACTACTCACCGGAGCATCAGCCAATGAACAAACAAGTGAGGCTCGAGTGCAGAGAGGGACTTGAAGTGTAGCCTACATCTGATGGGACCCGCGGGATTCTCTCAGTCCTCACAATAATGCCACCCAACCTTTCGAGCGTTTTCAAGTCGACGACGTCGTGCGGTGTTGGAACACTTGTCACCTACTGCAGACACAACAAAGCATAAGCCGGGACTACCCGCCGCATAGACAAAGGGGGAAGGGTTCTGTGAATGGCAAGGGGGGGGGAGGGAGGTGGCGCCCTTCGCAAAGAATAAAACGATTCGTCTCTTGAACTGTGTTGTTTTCTGAGGCCGCAAGCCACCGCCCCCCTTCGCCCAGGGCCCGGAGACTCCTTCCACGCCAGTTTTACGTATTATATAAGAACAACGTCACTCTTTTTATGAAACGTCTTAAAAGAATATGACTGGGAGAGAGAGAGAGAGAAGGGATGAAGAAAAAAGAAGTCAACGCGGCAGTGTAACAGAGGAGCAATTCAGATGCTGCCTGTGTATTGTATAAAAGAAACATGCAGTAGGGAGGGGGGGGGCTGTCAGGCATGTTGGTCTGTTTCCACTTTCTCCTTCTCTGTCTGCACACCCACCCCTCTTCTTCCTGTTATCGTATCGTCTCGAGGATGGGATGAGGGGAAAAAGAAATGTGTAGGGAGGGTGGTGGGGAAACGCAAGGGCGAAGGAGACAGCGGTTGGGTGGCGTATAACCACTCGTCCGTATACTTTACAGTTTGTAATTTGTACTTCTTGATGGTTTACTGCGGGTGGCGAAAGAGGAGAGGGGGAGTAATACAAGGCCTTGATGATGGAGGGAAAAGGGGGTGGGGGCGAATAATAAGGCAACAAAAATGGGGGAGAGTGATAAGAGGGAAGGGAATAAAGAATTAACCGGAGAAGGGGAAAAAAAAAAAGATCGCCGCTGATGTTTGGCGCGGGTGAGCCGGAGACAAATTGCAACGTGAAACGTTGAAAACACCAGCATCCCTACCTTCTAGTCGGCTGAGGGTCGTCGGTGCTAATGGGACCGAGCTACCTCCCGGTGATTTGTTGACGGCAATTGGTCTCGACGTCTCCTCGCAAGACGAGGGAGCGGAGAGTGGACGGTGGTCGGACGGAGTTCGTCCCTCCGAGCGACAAAAACTTCGTTACTGATTCCGAGGCGTCGGGACTGCTGGCTGGTCACGCCACGGACGAACAGATCAGGGCGGCAAACTGGGCATGGGGGTTGCCTACCAACTGTGAGATACCACCAACACCCCCCCCCCC
>NQII01001307.1:233213-245508 GCA_002778355.1 Clitarchus hookeri
CGTTGGGCGCTCCCTTGGTTCCGGCAGAGGCCCCCGGAGACCAATCCTCCACGCATCTCGGCCTTATCAACACCGCCACTAGCCCTCAACTGGCAAATATGGAAACACACGACATATGGCCGGCTGCGGGGAAGAACCGGCTACCTCGCCGCTTCGCTCCCGGCAAATGCAGTCCGCGCCTTCAGTACACTACATTTCACATTGCTGATAACTCAAGCATTAAGACTTAAACAGCAGAATTAAAAATTTTTTTCATCGCGTTGGCTTAAACCAAAGCGTGAACAAATGAAATGCTCAAGGCTGTTCGCGGTAAAGTTATAAGTAGTTACTTTTGAAGCAAACCTTTGAAAAAAATCACTGTCCGTAACTATATAATGTGGTACAGCATACACTAGCACGCAGGCTCCCTGTTAAGTTGGCAGCGAATTGATACAATCAGTTCTTAACCCTTTCAGACCCACTTTAATTTACGGCTTTAGGTGTTGCAAACAAAAAAATTATGATTCGTGCAGTACTTTAGTCACAGCCAATGATTTGTAGGCTATATGTTCGGCTACAGTTATACGAACCAGTTATTACCTGGACCAGAAAGACGGTTTGCGAATCATTTGCCCGCAGGTAAGATCTTTGGTCATAGAGCTTCGTAGTGTGCGGTACAGACCAAAAATTACCTACACGTGTGTTTGTGTAAACTGGATACAATGGGTTAGGACTTGATGCTTTATTCTGAGTGTAACGTTTAAATGCGTGGCCAATGAAGTCAAGTGTTTCTCGTTTTATGCTTATTAGAGTAGGATTTTTGCATACTAGTGACATACTCACGTTCTTATCAGTTGCACGGGTTCGCATGGCTGGGGCATGAATAAAGTGATGAAGCGCATGCGAATGTTATTAGCACATATGGCAGAAGGATTGGAAATGGGCAGAGAAGTAGTTCCTGAGCAGGGATTTCAAAAATGCTCAAATCACTGTGAACAGCCTTTATTGCTAAATGCTTAATTTTCGAAAAATAATACATTGGAAACCACAAATATTCAGTTTAACCAATTACAGACAAGCGTACTTCGAAATGAACACATGACACTTTCTTTTCGGAAAACTATCTTAACTAACTATTTCTATGTCCTTCTGAAAAAAAGTAGCCGTATGCATAAATACTACTCGTTTAACACCCATTTCAATTTTAAAAAAAAGTACTTTATTGGCTGAACTTAAGCAGTAAGATCGCTGTTATGCAGGCTACAGTAAATTTTTTAACAATACTGCTTAATTCTTAAGCATTCTACTTACTGCTTAAGTGTTTTTAATTTCGTAGACCTTCTAAACAAGAATCAGCAAGCTTAATAAGTAAAATAATAGCCAAGAATGCCAGTTAAAAAGCTCCTAATGACTGGCGAATGAGTAAAATGAAAGAAATGCGATGCACCAAAATTAATAAGAAAATCACCCGTCACGTCTGTAAAATTAAGACATATTTAATAATCAGTAAGCTGCGATTGAATTGCAGTCAGTGCAAGTTTCATTGGTCTGTTTTTGGCGATGTGTGCGCTCGTTGCCACGCTGGCTACAGAGCCAAGCCGCAACTTCGCTCCTAGAATCTGTTTTACGGACTTCTTGTTCCCACACGTGAGAATGCAGTCCTTCACTGAGAAAACCGGTTTTGTTGAATCAAACAAAATTCGTTTGACGCAGCCCAGTCAACTGTTGTATAGAGTCAATAAGATATTTTGTTGAGGAAACCAAATTATTTTGTTTCTCTGATTTGGTTGCCCCGAACGGTAAGACTTGGTTGGTGCAACTAAAGCTTTGCTTGGCTCAACAGGTTTGGTAAATATAAAAATTATAAAAACATCTAATTACAAAGGGAGATTCGAACCTACATAACTGGCGACCGAACGATACGCCCCTGTAACCTTGCCTAAAGCAACTGCTAGTGAAACGAAAGTGTTTTTAATACATATAAGCAAATACTGCACAAAGTGCGTAAATAAATAAATATATTTAGTTTTACAACTGTACTTTTTAGTTTTCTGTTGAACTCGTTTTATGAGGGTTTTCATACCACTACTAGCATCGGTAAATGCACTACACTATTAGAAATTTCTGTAGATTTACGGAAACTGTTACGGAGATGTAGATTTAATTTACGGAAAGGCACTCCGTAATGACGAATAACGGAAATGAGCTCCGTAAATATAAAATACGGAAGCTCTTCGTATTCTTATGGCTTCGATTATGATACACGGACAATGCTGATGATACCTGAAGCGTATAAAATCCCATCTTCACAAACTTACTTCGTGTAAAATAGTATCAGGTGAGTGGCGAGTCACTCATGGAGTGCCAATTCGTTGATTCTTGTTAGAATTTCGCTACGGGACAAAACCTTCTGTATACACAGTGAAACACGCACATAACGAAAATAAAACAATATTGTCGTAACGTCGTTTTATAAACCGCAAATAAAGCAAGCGTTATTAACACGACTTGAAACTAAAACAGGCGGATTCGTCACTTTCATGTAAAATCTATATTCACAAAATACTTCGTATAAATGTGTGGTAGGATGAGTCTTTCGAGTTACTGATTGTACATTTTTCAATTCGTGTTCAAATCTCACTACAGCACTAATTAATTAAACTTTTTTTAATTTCTGTGTTATGCAAAGTGAAATACATTACCAAAATAAAACAATTTTTCTTACCCCTGTTAGTAAACCTGAAATAAAAAAATTGTACTCTCTCTAACATGACTAGAAACTAAGAGGTACATGCATCACTCTATATAAATTACGTTTTAACAACAGAGGTAAGTGGCTAATGTGTTGGACTACCAAAATTTTTTTCATAGTTCAAATCCCTCCACCGGACAATTTGTTATAGTCATTTTTACACAGTGAATCGCCCACATAACGGAAGTAAAACTTTTTGTAACCCCTTTTTATAAAGAGCAGATTTAAAAAACAAACTTGCAGGTTTGAGGACACGTTCTATGAATTCACGGAGATTTATGTCAAATTTAACGCATATGTCTTGATAATGTGTAACCGGTATTTTCCGTAATTTTACGGAAAATTTTTCTATCAGTGTAACAAACACTGTTACTATCCTAATTGTCACAAAAATTACAAACTCTCGAACTGTATTTTCGAACGAAGACAATCAAATGAGTGGCCAAACAAATATAGGCCTAAACAGTTGTTTTAACTAAATATTTTGTTGGCAGCCTAATTTTTTTAACCCAACACAGAGGTTTTGTTTATTCAAGCGTGTATTTCGTTAGACGAACAAAATTAATAGTAGTTTATTGCCAAATGATTGAAAAATTACAGGTATAAACGCTTTAATTGAATACAAACATTACATAGCATACAATTAAAATTAAAAAACCAAAAGACATTGTTTGTGAACCACAGCTTGATAAACATTGTCCTAGAGCCACCCTCGGGCATTGAAAACGAAGTACTATAATCCATTCACGGTTACTTCACACTTTTCTGAAGCCCTGCTGAAGTTCTACTTCCAGAATATTCTTCCGCCTAGTGCAAAATAAGTTTAACTAAGTCTAGAAAATTATACCAAAAGACAACGCACCGGATTAGTGCGCACTCAGTGGAATAATATTTCCATAAAAACTATTTCTTACTAGGCGATGCCAACACAGATTTTTTTCTCAAAGTTTAATTCATGTTTATTGCCAATGAAATATACGTAAAACTTCAATGTAACTAAAAATAAAATACTTCTATGTTAACAGAGGTACAAAACGCTTGTGATACATGGCATATTTAGGAAATAACTAAATACGTCATACATGGGGTGATTTTTCAAAGGTTTGATTGAAAAATAGTGAAGAAACCGCGAATAGACTATATATCCGTATCTGGAGTCGAGGGAAGGTGTCACCACTCAAACGCAAATATAACCATTTTTTCATCTCGCAATTTTTGTTAGGATAATCATCAACTATTTCTCCTTAGAGCGACGTTTTATTAAACAATTTTTTTTTCCTTCAAAAAATTTGATAAGCTTTTTATGTGACTAAAAAAATGTAAAAAAAAAACACGGAGATGTTCCATAAATACACGGGAAATTCTGTAAAATTTACAGAGAGTCGTTTCGATTTTTTTTGAAGGTCTGCACTTTTAACAAAAAATTTCTGAATAATTTGTAACCTTTTTTTTTTTTACGGGGATATTTTAAACAGCGCAATGCCGCAGCCCCTGCTCACTCCGCGGATCTCTCTAGGCCTTTATCTTAACCGACAAACACAAGTGGTGCTCTCTTTCCATCGTATCCACTGCCACTTCTCTCCTTGATGTATAGAACTGCACCGACAGTGCACTCTCACTAATAGACCCGTGTCCGCTTTATTTACGAGCTTAGACGAGCACGCTGAGCGAAACTATAGCTCTTTTGGAAACTGTACACGTTAATTTTTAAGTTTATTTTTTGAAATCTCACTTCGAGAAAAAAAAAAAAAATTCGCGTGTTGTGGCCATTTTTACAAATTTTTCTGCGTGCTTGTGTTTATAGACCATTAATTACAATAGCTATATCAGTTTACAGTTATTTGCGTTGTTTGGATACAGCGTTCCCCCCCCGCTTAAATACAGTAAAAGGTCTTTATTTGACTAAATGATGTTGGCCTAGTCATAATTTCGCTTGTCTCTCCAGCAAATTTAAACCTAGTAGTTCGTAACTAACTTATAATGAAAAAATAAATTCTTCTTATTCGCCTTGCTAAATGGTTTTGATGGTGAACACAAAATTATTTTGGGGTGACAAAGAAAACTTATAAACTGAAAAACTAATAAAGTTCATGTATTTGCCGTTAAAAATTGCTTTACTGAAGTCTTAAATGGTGCACTTCAGTGACTGAAATGCTGTTTTAGACTTGCAGTGTGGTCTGCGATATCAAAATTACTTTTGCCATAATTTCAGATACTTATATCGTAACAGCAACACAAATCTGAGATTCATAGTTGACTAAAATGTTTAGCAAGGAAAAACTTTTCAAAATGTGACTAACATTTGAAACGCCACTGTGTTTGTTCCAAATATTATAAAACTGTAACAAATTATACGTTTATGAGATGAGGAATATTTGATGGTCACACAGTAAACAGTATACTAAGTGTCTCAAAAGTCTTCCAGTCACGACTTGTACATAAATGAGGCCCTCATAAATGTTTTCACATAAAAACACATCGCGTGCATATTGAAATATACTTGGCCTACTTGAAAAATATACCGAGCCTTTTAAAAGTCCGGCTTAGAGTCATCTTCCTGAGCACTGCCTATCCTCACTGTGAAATAGTTAGCAACACAAATCTATTACTCTGTTTTTTACTCTGACATTTATGTGTTTCGGGGCACAACTAGTCGTGGAATATAGTCGCGAAAAACATGTGCCTTTACTCATCATGGTGTACCGATGAATAATGTTGATGGCCCATGGTGTGGGCATATTCAGGTCCACATGTAACAACAGGGGACCGAATAAATAGTGTTTACCAGTTTATGAACCCCTTTCACGTAATTGTATGGTCGAGCTGGGTTTTTCAGTCATGTGATACTTTTGCTCCTCGCTGGCGAGATTTCAGAATAAAATTGATTACTTCAATGTATAACATTTTAAAAGCGAGGAAATATAAATAAATTATCGTCTATTTTACATAAGGGCAACGTGCTGTAAGTGTCTGTATAGCTGACGGACTTCAAGACTCGATAATTTGGGCTTACGTGGTTTTAGAATCGTGACTGGATTATTTGAACTGTTGCCCGTCTTAGCTGTCTGCCTGCGATGCACGACGTTCACTAGCGGAGCAAGTTAATTCTGATTGGTCACGTGACGTAAGGAAGTATCTTATCACGGAGGCATGTGGCCAAAAAGCAAGGTGAATGTGGTAGGCGTGAATGTAGGATGTTGAAAGTTTAGCCTACGTAAAATTATTTTCACGAAAAAAATAGGTGGCCCCACTGACGAACTCTCTGGGGGAAGCAATGAGCCAATGAAATGTTCACCTCTTCGCAGACACTTACAGATATTTCACATCCAGCTTGTTTCAAGCAATTATTTCGCTTCGTGATTTCGCCGCGTGTAGAAAATGTTAATACGATGCGGAAGAATACAACACTCACAAAAAATAATAAAGTAAGAAAAGTTTTCAAAAATTACTCAGCCGGTAACCAGCTACGAATTATATAAACCCTCCCATGCCTCATTTTTTCTTAGCTACGTAAATACCATACTGCGCTACGCGATTTATGTGCATAGCCTTCACGAGTTGCATCGAAAGATAAATAAAGGTGAAAATGGTTCTCGCGGGAAACAACAGCAGGGTAAAGAGGACCGAACATGGGAGAAATGGAACCTGGAACAAACACAGCTGTGAACCGCGGTCTGCACGAAACGCAAATACGAGAGGTGGTGTGTGAGGCGGGCAGCGGACGGCTGGTGAATGAAACTTTGGAAGTAATAACCAGTTGCGAACGCGCGCGCAATCGCGGAGATATCTCGCTGTGAAGGTCTGGCGGCTGCGAGCGCCTCAATTGCCGTCATTGGGATGGTTTCATGCCGAGCGGTTTTAGGCTAAGTGACTTTTAAACCAAGTGAATTTTAGGCCAAAAGAAATTTTAGCCCATATTTGTTGATGTAAAATAACTATAGGCCACGTGAATTTATATTGTGCAGTTTTAAGCTATATGAGTTTTAGGCCAAAAACTTTGGCCAATTGACTTTTGTACTAAAATAATTTAAATGAAATTTCTTTACACGAGGAATGGTTGGTTTTAGGCCAAATTACTTCCGGACAAAGTTTTGTGCATCCCAGTATGTTGAGCATCCCAGTGGCGTCGTTAGAAATTTCTCAAGGGGGGGGGGTGTGTGACAAGAGTGAGGGGGTTAACACTAACTGGAATAAAAGTTGGAAGGTTAAACCTACATGAGTGGTGCTGACATGAGTGTTAATTAGGAAAAATTCTGCGAGGAAACTACGTTACAGTAAAATAAACTGCGTCATAGCGAACAGTGAACAGCAGTCGCATATTTGTATCACAGTGACATTGGGGATTTAAAACTAATCTACACTAGGCTTATACGTTACTTGTATTCTTGTAATGTAAAAACTTCCGTCTCAGCGACTGGGAAGTCCTTGGTATTCATGGTCGCCGACGCGGTTCAGGAGAAGTATCGGTTAAGGCTTGGTTCTTGTTAGTCTTCAATTGTTATTTATTAAAGCATACGCTTGATGCTATCGGGCTAATTGTGGTATAGCTTACATGCTTAATTATCCTATCCTTAACTCAAAAAAGAAGCAGCACATCCATGTTCCTTTATGCTGTTCTAAAACGGAACCACGAGGTTTCGGAAGTCGCCAGCACGAAACACTGTTGGAGACTTGAAAAAAATGCGTGAAATTCAAATAACCTGCCGGATAGACACCTCCATCTGGATACTGGAGCTTCTTATGCCACGTACTTGTTTACTGACTTATTCGTGCCGCGGTACTCGGCCTTGTCTTCAAAAATTTCCTTTAGGAAATTTCTGGCCCCTACTCGTTAGTTATAGGTGGCGAGAGTCAAGTTTCTCAAAGAGCCGACCCACTACTCAGAACGTCTGGTTGCCTTCAGTCAACTCTCTGATCTGTCGTGTGACGCAATCCAAACCTCAAGGCGTACACCTCCCTGGCGGGTGGAATACATTCATTACAAGATGATTCCGGAATACGACTTGCAACGCATACTGCGTCCTGTAAACATTATATCGAAGCCGTTGAACGTAGCCAAGTAAAGGCTTTTTCCAGAATTCTCTTCTCTACTAGCGCCCTGCGCAGAATTGTAGCCTGCTACGAAATTTGCACCTGTAGGCTGTTCGTTGTTAACGGAGTGATTTTGAAAGCCATTCTTGGGATTTAGTTTTCTACCCAATTTTTTTATCAATCCTCTGTATCTAAAACTAACGTCGTCATGTACATGATCATTTTAATCATGCGTCGATGAAGTGTAACTGTGAAAAAGTTAAGGACGTAAATTTATTGGTTAGGCCTATAAGCTAATTCTTCCTCCTACGTACATGCAATAAGAAGCTAAATTGAATAAATTCAATGGACTTAAATGTTTACGTCGCACTTTCAGTACGACGTTAAGACAAGGAAATACTTTTCCCACATCGCAACCAAGTTAACAGGGGGCACGACAATCACCGTGTCCTTTGACATACGTGCAGGTGAAGGCGGGAAGTTTTTTTTTTTTTTTCGAAGGTTGATTCAAAAATGTTATTAATATATTTACAAATTTTAACTCAAAATCTGTGATACGTTAGATTTGAGAGGGTTTAACTGGATAGATATGACAGATGTGTACCAGACCTCAGCCAGAGGGGTTCACCATCGGCCTTCACCAACTCGCCGTCTGCACGTATCACGCGGCCTTGCGCCTTTGTTGTGCGGAGCCGATGTTTTCCCCTCGGAGGGCAGGCAACCGGCGGCGAACTTCCCCAACGGGAGAAAAGTGGCGGCAAACGAGCGGCATTCTGTCGCTGTTCATGTGGAGGGGTGAGGGGGAGGAAGGCGCCCCGGCCAGGACACCTCTCGGGCTGCCGTCGCATTCGCGCGGATAGGAGGAGGACGCATCACAACACACAAGGCACCGCAGGATACGAGCCTTCGCCAAGATTACAGGCGTCGCGAGCCTCTCCCTATGGCTCCTCGCGCGGGGGAGGCCCGGATAACAGAAGATTGCCTTTTACTGCCGGCGATGCCTGCAGCATCATCCCCTCTCCCCCACCCTTCCCCTCGAGCACGCACAACGGCGCTCGTGTCTCAATGACCATCGCAGGGTTATCTCCTCTCAGGACCATATTTCGAAGGACTCGAATAATATCAAACATCTCGTCGAACAACAGGGTAATAAGTGAGGGAGCAAGTAGTGAAGAATATCAAGAGTGGGCGAGAGAACAGCCATGACCTGTACTTAAGGGCGATCGGGGGCCGCGGTGGTGTAGTGGTTAGACTGCTCGCCTCCCACCAAGGCGAACTGCGTTCGATTCCCGCCGGGGTCATCCCCGGATTTTCGCACGTTGGAATCGTGCCGGACGATGCCTCTGGTCGGCGAGTTTTCTCGCGACTCTCCCGTTTCCCTCGCCCCTTGCATTCCAGCGCTGCTCCACACACAGCTCGCTTCACCCTCATCGGCTCTCAAGGCCCCTATGCTAACAGGTGCCTAACTTATACTGTTTTGTGATGGAAATAAAACGGTTTTTCGGGCATATTCGGCATAATTTTTACAATTTGCGGTTCGATATTTCTTGAACTGAATTATTTATAAGCATATGTATACAATTTCCAATATTGTCTCAAAAAGTTTTGAGAAAAAACAATTATGAATGTGCTACGTACTTTTTTGATAGTGAAATGGGTTTTGCCTCCGTTGTAGAAATGACAAGTTGCGAACCAGGCAAGAAGAGGAGAAAAGCAGAGACTGATATACGCTGTTCACGGTAAAGTGAGCACTTTTGAAAGCCCTTTCATTTGTAATAATAGTCAATAAATATATTTTATTTCAGCCTTAGGCGTTAAATTCCGAGTGCGGTGGAATTAACACAGTATGTTTATTACTAACATGGCAATATTTATTTTAAAAGGTGGTTAAAGAATAAAATATGGCTGAAGGGAAAAAGTAACTAAGACCTCAAAAGTGCTCACTTTACCGTGAACAGCCTAGAGCTAATGTTGCACTGACGACCTTGAACACGGCATGCGCAGAAAGAAGCCAACATCTTCGCGGTCCTCGACCGATCCCAAGTATAAATATTCTGTACGTGATGAATCCTTTTAGTCTCAAGAACCCTACGTTCACGCCGGCTGTACCTCCAAAGTAGGGCTGTGCGATATCAACTTTTCAATATCGATTCTAAACGTTTCGACCATACCGGTGTCGGTGCGATATATCGCTCTCAGAGAGTATTGAAAATCGACTGCGATATATCGGAAATATAGGTCGTTCTGATATCGTAAGTATCGCACATAGCCAACATCGCGTATCGATAATAGTATCGCATATTGTCAACGTCGCACATCGTTAATATCGCAAATCACCAATACCGCATATTCCTAATATCACGATATACTATACAGGTTGAGTCGGGAGGAAAGGGAAATATTTTGGGAGACGATATATAGGTCACCATAACTAGAAAAGTGTATATGAGAATGGTCTTTATTTTCAGTGGTTTCAGATACAGCTCTTTGAAATTAGTTAATGGTACAGGTGTTACGTCCACTGCAAATGCTCAAAACGTGAACCGTGAACCTCGAGGCATTGTACAGCTGTGGTTGCTGCTACTCGTCTGAAATGTCTTGAGGTTCGTGGTTCGATTTTCGAGCGTTTTCTGTGAACATAACACATGTGCGATAGTATACGTTCACAGCAAATGCTCAAAAATATAATCATGAACCTCAAGACATTTCGGACGAGTAGCAGCAACCACACGAGACGAGCTGTACAATGTCTCGAGGCTCACGATTCACGTTTTGAGCATTTGCAGGGAACGTAACACCTGTACCATTAACTAATTTCGAAGAGCTGTACCTCAGAAACCACTAAAAATGAACACCATGTTAATATACACTTTTCTCTTTATGGTGGACCTATACTATCGTCTCCCGAAATATTTCCCTTTCTTCCCGACTCGCCCTGTATATTTCTCTACACTGTCGGACCATATCGAAGTTGAGATATTTAAAAAAAAACATTGTTTCGTGATCGATATATCGCCATATCGCACAGCCCTACTCCAAAGTAATTTCGCTTCTGGTTGTTCACCTGCTCTACGGCCGCTCGCCGGTGCAATCTCCCGGCGCAGCGGAGCATGTGCGGCGTGGTGCCCGCGAGAAGTCAGGAAGTAGAGGGGGTGGTGGGAGGGACAGGGGTGGCAACAAAGCTTATGGCTCGCGAAGGGGAGGAAGGTCTGGCGCATTCCTGGACCGGACCCTTGTAATTACTGTCTTAATACCTTCCCCGCGCCGCTGTGTTCTTTATCACGTCGCCTGCCCTCCTGTATTAGCTCCGGCCCGTGCGAGCCCCCCCCCTCCCTCCTTGCAGGGAGGCTGTGCCTTCCAGAGGCGCGCCATCTTTGCACAATAAACGCCAGATTACAAGCTTCCCGAGTTGCACGGCGGGAGCACAGAGCAGCAACGCGCGCAGAAGCGCGCCTGAAAACACGGCAGTGCGTCGGTTCGAAAATCAGCGTCTCCAGACGGATATTACTGAAACTCAAGAGTTTTACAGAACTACCAAAGCTACTGTTGCAAATCGCCACGGGCGTGTCCAAGTTTGCGATGGCAGGAGGTCTTAACCCTTTTAAGAATCGGTGTTTACTACAGTGGACATGTTGCAGAAGGAGAAGGAAATATGACCAGAGCTGTACCCGGCTAGGAACATGACCCAAGGCAGGCAGTTTCTTCCCTGTAGATAATGGGATTTGTGGACATTTATACAACTCCGGTTTGTGAGTGGTTTTTCCAAACACATATTTTACTGGCTATGAGAATGAAGCAAATTTTGAATTAGGATGAGTACAGCACCAACCAAAATGTAATTTTATTGCAATATCTGAAACCATAAATAAGCGCGGGACTGAAAGGACTTATAAAATAAACTAAGTAAATTTAATACCTTAATTTATTTGCAATAGTACAAAGTTACATGCAGATATTTAAAAAATAAAACTGCCTATTCCTACTATTAACACTTACTGCTTTCATGAGTGAGCTGAATTTTTACACTGAAGTCAGTTATAAATAAACTGTCTTTAAACCACCTACACACGCCTTATCTTCACTCACTAATTACAAATATACGATGAAAGTGTCCACTGCCGTGCATTTACATCATTCCAAATGCCCATCACTCACGAAGCAAGTCCCACTTTCTCACAGTCCAGCTGGCCGGTCCCAATCTCTGCTCTTCCGACAGTCGTACACTAAATTCGCTGGCAAGGTGGACACGTTGTCGCCCACCGTCCCGATGACCGCACACTGCGCTCGCTGGTCAATGACACCATCGTCCGTCGTCCCTGCGCCGCACGCACTCGGCACTAATGGCCTGCACAGAGGCACGCCGTTGCTGTTATAGATGAGGTGACCTGACCCAGAACGCTTTTCGCACCTCGAACCGCGCCGGTGGAGATGATGCTCAGAAGATTCCCGCGGTCGCTCCCCAGCCGTTGATTCTTCCAGAAGGCGAGAGTGACGTTATATTCCCTCAAGCGATAACCAGGTAGGAGTGGCGGG
>NQII01001307.1:245531-255800 GCA_002778355.1 Clitarchus hookeri
CCACCCTTGCGCCCTTCACAGGGAACTGCTGACTTAGTCTCGAGGAACAGCAACCAGTCATTGGGAGGGCAAGGAGGCGAAGCGGCCGGACGTAACACAATTACAGTTTTCCTCCCGGTTCTGGATTATAGTTTTATGGGTTGACACGAGATGGCTCTGAAATCGGTTGCGTGCGTGTGCTTGTGGCGCCGTTGTCCTGGGAAACGGGTAATTAAGTATCACAAGAAAGCCAAACACGATTCACTTCCACCTGGCAGCTCCCTCTGGCACATATGTTGCAGTTACGTACTTGTATTTTATTGTACATGGCCATGAAACTAGCATCAGAAGAAACGGATAAATATGCAATGGTTCCGATCCTTTTCAAAGTAGCTAATTTTTATGCTCAGTGGAAATGCATTAGGCACAGTGCGTCCGAATACAGACGCTCAGGCCTATTGAAAACAGCTTCATTAGCGCACTCTGCTGGACTTTTAAAGTACTGCTTCTGAAGAAAACTTTAACTAGTCTCCACGAAACATCCTTATAACAAGGTTGATTTGCAAAACTTGTTGCAAGCTCACCTTGGCAACTCGAATTCAAGCTAACTAGTCTCCACATGACAAGTTTGTAACAAGTTTGATTAGTAAAAATTTGCTGCTAGCTTTCCTTGACCGCTTGCGAGTGTAATTAAACTTGCCCTTAGCAAGTCATTATAAATCTCGCTTGAATCGAGCTTGTTTGACAATGCGAAAATCAAGTCACGTGGCAAGATAACACAAGCCAGCTTACACTGAGGAAAAAAAAATATTATGGCTACAGGAACTGAATTCCTGCACTGAAAACATTTCAAGACTCTTAACTATAGGGAAAGCAATAATATGGGTTTTTTGATACTATATAAATATTGTTAAACGTGTATAGTAATAGACTATCATCAACTGAAGTGTCAGTTTTCAGTCCCGTCTGTGGCTGTTTTTGTAATATTAATACAGCTCCTACAGCAGAAAAAGCTGTTTTCAGCACATATAAGACAGAACTACTTCAGAAATAAGTGGGCTGTTACTACCTACAATTAAAAAAAAGTATACGAACATTATAATGAGAGTACGGAAGTTTGGTTGCCACTGTTTTAGAAGCCGATTACACGACTATTCTGTAGTCATTTCTCCATTGATGTTTGTCAGTGTGTTCTTTGGGGAAGCGACAATGAGCGCGTTCAGCGGGGAAAGCACTGCCGTAGCTCTGACAGTTCTGCAGGCAATGCTGTCGCTGCTAGCGACAACACTATCTTTCAAGCGGGACGTTTGTCTGTTTACTTTCTGCCAAGTGGTTTCACGATACAGAAAATGAACAAAGTTCAGAAGTGAACTTCGTCTCAAGAAATAACACAGATAATATCGTAATAGTAAGTAATAACACAGAAAATTGGTTGCATTTCAAACAGCGCTATACGGAATTCCATCAATTAAATTAACATTTATTTACATTCTGAAACCAAGCTTTTTTTTTCCGCTGCCTTGTAGCGGTGCGATTGAATGACATGAGGTGTAGGGAGCTACTGCTTCGCTTGGCCCGCTGAATGCCCCAAACGACTCGAACCCCAGCTATCCAGAGACGAAGGCCGCGTTAAGTATCTGGGGCGAGTGGAGTGGAGTGGAATGGAAAAGATTTGGCGGCTCTTAAGGAAGATTCATCCCCTCCATATTCGGCTTAGCAGTTTTCTCGTTGTAAAAATGTTTGACGCGACAGAGCACTGATAATAGTTTCCCCAAACGTTCTGAAATGATTGCAGTCTCTCTGTCTTCATTACTTTCTGACAGGTAAGAGCTGAAAATGAAACAAATAATTACTATATCCGAACGACAAAAGAGGTGATAGCAGGAAGAGAAAACTTATAATACAGAATTCAAGAAGACTGCCAAGTTATACCCTATTCCATGTCGGCCCCGCAAAATGTAACACACATTCTCTACCGCCAGGTTTCGGAGAAAAACCCGATGGCAGGGATCGATCACTTAAATTTAACAACGAGGTCTTGAGGGCTGATGAGGGGTGAAGCGAGATGAATATGAAGCAGTGCCGGAATGCAAAGGGAGAGGGAAACGGGAGATCTCCGAGTAAACCCCGTTGACCAGCGGCATCGTCCGACACGATTCCCACACGCAAAAATCCGGGAAACGACCCCGCCAGGTTATCGAGCCAGGTTCGCTCTAGACGCTGAGCCACCGCGGGGCCCCTCCGGGGCGAGGACGAAGGAGTGGGCGAGGTCCCAGAGCGGAAGCGACGACGTGCGAAGGTTTCCGCCGGAGACAACCCCGAGGGGCCGAGGCGAAGGGCGCACGCCCTTAATGGTCCCCCCGCTGCCGACTTCATTTATTCTAATGACCGGACATACCTACCTTGGTCCATTAACAAAGTGACCTCCAGGGAGCCGCTGGACCATCCGACTTCGGCTTCCCGCTACCCCCCACCTCCCTCCCTCACACCCTTGGTGCTCACCACGACCGCACAGCGCCAGATATTTAATTACGCCCTTCTGGGGGCGTCGGGGGGGATGAATGGGGTTAAGTGACCAGGTCGAGGAAACTCTCTCCAGGATACCGGTTGCCAACGCAAGGACTGCAAACAGCGCTGCCAACATCCACAACAACGGACGTGGCAGTAAAAGGTACCACGTGAAGTTGATGTGGTCACGTGTGAGGCAAACTACACTAATACACACACACATATATATAAGTATGGGTCGCGACCCACTGGTGGGTTGCAGACTTAAAATATGGTGGGCCCCGAAAAATATAATTTCATACATAAACATACGCGTGAGTTATGAATGTTATAATTTAGAACCTACACACATGCAATGCAACTGTCAATGTGACGTAAAATACTATGCACAGTACGCAGTGAATGCGACCCACCCCCGCCGCCGCGCCGCCACCCCTGCGGCCAAAATGATTTTTAAACTAAATTAGTATTATAACACATTGTGTAATGCTGTTTGATTATGTATCTTTTTCATTAAAATTGTTCTTTAATACTTCAACTTGTTTAAATATTTTATTAATCATACTACCCTTCACTTCCTTACGCTACGTAAGAAATACAATGTGAACATGATGGAACAGCGAAACGGTACGTTTCTCGCATAAGGCATTGAAGTGGGTCCTGAAATTTGGCTTCTTTTTTTTTTTTCATGCGTCGCGGTTCATAGAACTTTGGGAAGCACTGATATAGACTGCTCGCGGTTAATTAAGCACTCTTGAAAACCCTGCTTAGGATCTACTTTTCCTCTCGTTTGGTATCTATCCACCATATGCAAAATTAAATTTGCCGTGGGCCTGGTCAGTATATTCAAGCGTGATCCAAGTGAAACAATGGCATTGTTAGGAACATAAAGCTGTTATTCGTAAGGAAATACATACTCTAATGTGTATCATACAAGAAACACTAACTTAAGTGGCCATAAATTTAAAAATTACACTCGCAGTACCACATTAATGATAACTATTTTTATTAATTCGTTCCCAACTTAACCAACAACCTGCAGGCCAGTGTGTAATGTAGCATGTCTGTAGTAATGAGCAGTGATTTTTTTCAAAGGTTTGTTTTAAAAGGGGGCTACGGTGGTGTAGTGGTCAAACTACTCATCTCCCACTTAGGCGAACCGGGCTCGATTCCCTGCGGGGTCGTTCCAGGATTTTCGCATGTGGGAATCGTGNATTGCATTCTGGCGCTACTCCACACTCACCTCGCTTCACCCTCATCGGCTCTCAAGATCTCGATGTTAAGAGCGGCCCAAATTTCTCCATTTCACTCCACTTTATTTCAAAAGTACCCAATTTACCGTGAAAATTTGACATAATTAAGAACCTGCAAAAATTGCTTTAGGATGTTTCTCAATTGTTAGTAGGCTGCATACTTGTTAAGTATATACATATTCGTACTTGCCCAAGTCTCTAGTCCACAGGTGGTAGAGGGTGTGTCAGTATGAATGGGTTAAAATAACAATATGAAGTATAAATTTTGCACGAAAAAGTNCCACAGGTGGTAGAGGGTGTGTCAGTATGAATGGGTTAAAATAACAATGTGAAGTATAAATTTTGCACGAAAAAGTTGTTTTAAAAACCTGAAATTGGTACAATTTAGTGAAACTGTTGCTTAAATGGGATCATTTATATTATTATTATCATCAGATTAATGCATTGGACAAATTTTATTATGGCGAATATTACATTTGTTATTACACTGTGCACAAAAATAAATTTCACTCTACAAACCGACACTACCACAAATGTTGAATATACCCGGGACTTATGCCTACTTCATAAACTTAATCATGTATTCAATACTTTCTTATTCAAATTGTAGGACCACAAAATTTCATCTTTAAATCTTTCTTCTTCTCTCCTTCCTATCAGTATTTAGAAGCATAGTCTCAAAGACTGCTAACTTTGTTCTTTTCGTGCGACGTTTTCTACTTGTACAGCTGTCATTGTACGGGATTTCTTGTTGATTCTAATGGAGTTCCTACAGATTCCCTCTTCATATGATAAGTTCATGCAAAACTCCGCGTAATGACGCATTAATATGTGTTAATTTGAAATAAAAACAATGGATATTTTTAAAACGATTTCACATCATTGGATTAGTACCAATTTCGGAAAATAGAAGCGGTCGAAGTTAAGAAACTACGCCAATATTAAAATTTCGTTAGCTGTAGCGTGCACCACCTGTGGTGACAATTCTAACGTATGAAGCGAGAGCACAGGTGCGTGGTTGTTCTTCATGGAACTTCACACACACAAGCCTGATATCCTAGATTAAGCAGAATGAGACTGGTTGAAAACGTGAAAGTAAAATATAAATATATTGCTACATGTCATGAAATACGGATCATTGTATTTTTGATGTAAATATAACTTCTTGGGTCAATTGAAGTATTTACGAATTACCAAAAGTTCAACTAAGTGGTACAGTAGCCGTAGCAAGAGACGACCACTTAGGTGACCTTGGAAACGGTCGCTAATCTTAGCGCAGATAGAGGAAAAAAAATAAATTTCAGTTGGGCTGATATTTAATACAAAACCTATACAAAAATGGCAGGCTCTAATGCATGACGTTATAGAATTTAAGAATACATTACCGCGAAATCACGAAACATTTAAATAACAATTTCACATAGTATAGAGTGCTGCATAACTACGTTATCCGGGAAAATTATGAGCCAGTGAGTTTTTTTAGTGATAAATGTAAATATATGATTAGTGAAAGCATTATACATGTAATTTAAAGCACAGAATTTGGAGGAAAAAAACGTTTTATTGTTCTCGGCAGTACCTACACTGCGTCAGGTGACATCAGTGGGTACTCGGGCATAAGTTAAAAAATGTAATTTACAGTGGTCCGTAAGCCGTTATTTCTTAATCCTTACGTCATTACGTGATATTTGTTTATAATAGCGATAAATAACAGCAGACATAATATAAACTACGACGAGGGTGTCATTATAATATGTGAACAAGGCAAAAAAGTAATTAAGCTCACTCAAATCATACAACGCATACGTACGCAAAATAATACTTTATTTAAAAACAGCCTCTCTAGTTCAACGTCTTTAGTTACGGCGATAACGTATGAAGCTGAACCATGGAGGACGAACGCGTGATAGTTCGAGACGAACTGTGGTATCTGGTATCGCTAATAATTACTGAGCACGGAAACACATCAATGCGTTAGAAACCCATTAGGCTTAGTAGGTCCCCGGTTATCTCCAGCCGCTTCTCTGCATATCCAAAACACATGAGGCACGATTTAGTCTTCTTTTCTAATCATCTGAACAAATCGTATCGCAAATAACCTCTTGTGGAGTTTTGTCTGAAACGAAACTCTGTAAACTGGAAGGAACTAATTTGGGAGATGATTATGTAGTTACTGAAGGAATGACTCATATAAGTGTAAGCACGACAACATAGTTATCTAAACAGGAGTAATCTAAGGCTTAAGAAGTGGACCAGGAGTTTAGTCATTTACGCAGATACCATGAGGAAATAAGCGTGACAGGAAGCTAAACACTGTATTTTTGGTAAAACGAGCGTAATGTAACAAAAGAAGAAAGCAAAAAAAAAAAAAAAAAAAAAAAAAAAAAAAAAAAAAAGCCATGAACAATTTATTACTACTTTCGGAAAAGGCCGATAAACGCTCGTGTGTCTATGACCTCCGTATGAAGCAGGATCCCTTCAACACTTCAGGTATGGCGGTAAGCAGTGAAACAAAACTATATACTCAGGTCCTCTGAGTCACGGCAGGCGACAGTGTCAAAATATGTAGTCTTTGACACATGTGAAGCTTGAGTCCCGTACGAATAAATTACATATCAAAGTTTCGCCACATACCAAAAAATACTTGTCCTGGCGCAAATGCAAATAGTTTATCAGTAGGCTGGCCGAATAGACAAACGTCACTTACTCCAAGTACACCCGCACGTGGTAGGAAATTGGACCTCTTCACTTGTTTCTTGGTGAAATATTATATACACGGAAGCCTTTTCGTACAGCGAAACGTACAGCAACCACCACGGGAAAATTCGTGCACCGGCCAAGATAGTGCTACGAGAAACGTGTGTAAAACTGATGACATTGGTGTGCTGTAAAGAACGTACGAGACACGCGTAGTGTTTCGGATATCCGTAAGTAGCGCACTTTCCACCGAGAATATGTTCCCTGCCTGCGTAAAGCGGCCCTGAAGCGGACGTGAATTATCTTTGCAAGACGGGGCATCGGCGTGTCTTTACACCGGTAACGCTGGATCTAGTCTGTAATGATGACTACGCCGCCCTACCGTTCAGCGGAGTCAGCAATGACCTCAGAGGTATGACGCCGTGGAGTGCTCAGAGAGCCGACAGAAGCCCAATGGCGGGCTTGCGTTTGCGATAACATCGTTACTGAGACCCGCGGCATCTTTTTTGGAGAAACTTCGAACTACGTTCGATTAATCAGGATGAAAGCGTTTGTTAGTATCCAGGATACTGATAGCATTGGAAGGGGAAGAGAATACTGAGACTTGCTCGTATCCCGACACGGAAACAAGATTATATATCTTATCGCCTCGTTCAGAGGAACAAGCTCCTGCCGGGAGATGGCGGTGTCTTTGTGCTACATCTCAACTGTTGCTGTTGAAGGCCGCGCCAGTCACTCACCGCAGTAGTCACTTTAACTGAGGCTACAAGGGCGTGGTGCTTGGGCGTCGACGATCTAGACTCTAATCTCGGTTGCGCTTCCAATTTGGTTTTATATTAACCGAAACTGTTTAATTTACGTAGAGCCAAAGAAATCTTTGGTCGGGCCAACAAAATCTTTGTTTGGGGAAACCAAATAACAGCAACAGAATTATTTCGATTCAATGACAAAATATTTCATCGCCCCCCATACAATTAATTTGGTTGCGCAAAGCAAACTTTTGTTTGATTCAGCAAAACTTTTTTTTCTCGCCGACACCCTCGACACGGCCACAGAGCAGATAATTGCACAGAGACGAAGTGGCGTGGCGGTTACTTTGACGCGGGGCGAGCCCGTTCTCTGACTTTGCTGCGCGAGGCTCTGAGAAAGAGGTCTTGAGTCTGATTGGCTACTGCATGTTGTGACGACAAACGGTCGAGAGCCATCTCTGTCTCCCGATTCCGTGGAGGTGCTGCTCCCGATTTCAACTATACATGAGGCTGTTTGGTTGCTATGGTGTTTTGTAAAAACTCTCTTCGTTTTAAATGTCCCATTAAAAAAAAAACCATCAAGAATTTCAATTTCGAGGTGAATATACATGCTCGGTTGAGTATACATATTGTTAGTAAATGACCTTTATATAATTGCCCCAAGGTAGCTTCGTAACATTTTAACATTCACAACCAATTTATCTGCAATGTTTCGAACAAACTCCATTAAATATTAAATTCGACGAATCTACTAACTGATATAACGAGCGAAGATCTTGTGAAATATAAAAAAATAATTACTTATATTACATTTCCAGCCGTAACCAAGTCAGCGCACCTTAACGGGGCAGTTTAGCTATGGTTAGCGAAAGGCGCCCTATTGGCTGGGCCGCCAGCCGGTGAGTATGTAACAGTCTACTCGTGAACTCTTCAGAGTTTTTGAATAGAACCTTTGAAAAATCACCACATATATGACACTTTGGTTGTTTCCTAAATATGCCATGTATCACAAGCGTTGTATACATGTGTTAACATAAATGTACATTATTTTTGTTGATTTAAACTTTTAGTTATCTATAAATTATAAAATTTCATGTACGGATAAAAAACAGAAAATTGGCGTGTTGGTAATGCCTAGAAAGAAATAGTTCTTACACAAAATGTTAATACACTGAGTGGGCACGAATGCGGTGCGTTGTCCCTTTGGTATAATTTTCTAGACTTGGTAGGGGCCGTGATGGTGTAGTGGTTACAGTAATAGCATCCCACCTAGGCGAACCCTGGTTCGATTCCCGGCGGGGCCACCCCCTAGACTTTCGTACGTGGGAATCGTGCTGTGCTGGACGATGCCGGGTTTTCTCAGGGATCTCCCGTTTCCCCCCGCCTTTGCATTCCGGCGCGGCTCCATACTCACCTCGCTTCTCCCGATGTTACGATCCGCCCAAATCCCTTCACTCACTCATTATTGAATTGTTTAAGCTTTGTTTGCACGAGGCGGATGGATATACTGGAAGAAGAACTTTAGCAGGGCTTCAGAAAAGTTTTCTAATTGACCGTGATTGGAGTACACCAGGCGCTCATCAGAGGTCCGACGTTTTTCTGGCGAGCTGGAGTTCACAGTATATGCGCGGGTGTTGCACCTCTGTATTAGCGAGTGCTGCGCGACACGGCGGCGCAGGGGGTCGACGATGACGCACGCGTGTCGAGGGTCAGAACCGCGAGACCTTGAAGCAGACCGATAGCAGCAGCAAACCCCCCTCGCCCTGCTGCTACCTCGCGCCGGGCTTGGCACGCAGCCAGCACTCGCCCGTGCGCGAATAAATCAGGTTTATATATACTACGTGCGGTAAGGTGCGACGAGAGATAACGGCCAGAAACAATTTCCGCCCTGCACAGTTTCTCTTCGCCTGGAAACAACTTAGTCGAGGTTGCGCCGCCGCCGTTTCCCCCCTCCGCCGTTTCTTACTCCTCCTTCACGCCTTCGAACACACCACCAGGTAGGGGGAAGAACTCTCAATAACTTCGTGTACCTTGCGATGTCCCCCTCCCCCTCTCCACTGAATGTTCCGCAACGCGAAAACGCAAGAGAGCTCGCGGACTGGAGAATTATTACCGCCTGCAAGCATTACACCGGACCCGCCCTCCCTTATTAACCACAAAAATGAAAATATGATACAGTATTCCTAAATACCAGGCTAATTATGGCCTAAAAGCTGTTCACGGTTAAGTGAGCACTTTTGGAATAAACTTCTGAAAAGCTGTGTGTACGCGGGGATACCATTGCCCGAAATGCTCCCAATAATGTTGACGACGAGGTAGGAAAAATACTTCCGTGTTTTAACGTCGTATTCTATGTGCCACGATTAAATTTGTGGACATTCAGATTTATTTTATTTCGACTGTGTAATTTTTTTGTTCCTATCAAAGTAAGAATAGGCTTATTATTAATGTACTTACGACCGACCTCCCGTGGCGCGGTCGGTAGGTGCGCTACCGGTCTGGGGTGCGGGAGGCTCTGGGTTCGAATCCGAGGTAAGGCATGGGTGTCAGTTTAAGTTAGGTCATAAGTTAATTTGTATCCGTTCCCTGATACGCCTTCGCGCATATCACCGGAGGACGTTAATAAGACCTATCCAATCAGAGCATACTTACGTTCGAGATATTTCCACTTTTTCTCTTGATCTACTGGACTCGTGGTAATGGTAATATTACAAGTGGCGGAAGTATACAAAATGGACAGGGAAGTAGATCCTGGGGGCTTTAAAAATTGCTCAGTTTACAACCGAGAGCCTAAACTCTGTGCTCCGACCCTTCTTGAGGACAACAGCTGGTAGTTCCACTCAACTCAACTCACACAAGACTCAAGCTACAGCTCCCGCAAGAATAATAAAAAAAAAAAGGAAAATAAAGCCGATCTCGATCTCTCGGCGTGTTCCGAGGCTCTCTCGATCGCGAAGTCAGTGAAGTGTTTTACCCCTGACGTCGGAGGTGTGAGGCCGAGGGGTGGGCGGGACACCCGGGGGGGCAATAAAAGGCTGAGCAAGTTATGGCGAGCGCGGTATGGTCACCAAACCACCTCCCAC